>VYZW01010133.1:1292-14321 GCA_013401315.1 Balaeniceps rex
CATTCAATAATATCTCAGCAAACACAGAGCTCTGCTTCTGTCCTTGCAAAACTTGATCAATACACTGGACCTACACTGACAGAAAACAACTTATATATTGGAATCATCTCTCAAATTATTAATTAGTTAATCATGGAAATGTCTGCACTTCTGATTTGTATAACCAAAAATGTTATAATTAGTATAGAAAACTTTTGCATTTTAAGCTCTGCATTTCTTTGCCCAGATCAGTGAAATATTAGGATTTACATCGAATCCACAAGGAGGCTTTGCAATATCTTACAATGCCCAGGGGTTTAATAAAGCTATTTCTGCAGATTGTCTTGAGGATTCTCCTTAATTAATTAACTTAATTAATAATGCTATATGAAGATTTTTAGGGAGAACACACACTCTGGTTAATTTCTTAGCACAGATAAGGTTGCCAATCTGCAAGAAATCCTACTGAAAGCAGTACGCAGGAAAGGAGCACCACTGATAACAATACCTTTTTTTGCCAGCTTGAACTGATCTGGAATTCCTGAGGTCTGCCCAGCTTCCGACTTTAGTCTGGGTGAGCATAGAAGAACCACCTTACCTCCCTACTTGTTTCTGCTACCTCCATTAGAAGTTAAGTACAACTGAAATCTTAACACTTACCAACACCAAGGAAAGTAAATTTGCACAGCATTGTCCTGGCAGTCAAACTTGTTCTGCTTACACCAACACTACTAGCACACAAATTAGTTTTGAACCAGGCCATAGTTGTTGTCTTTTTCAAAGTAACAGCTAAGCTCAGCTTAGTGTCATGCTAGAGAAAACACCCTAGTTAACATATTTTTTAACATAATCAGTCCCCTGTTACAGAAAAGGTGCCCATGCCAAGCACTTTCAGCTTCCAGAGATCAAAACATTTTGGTAGCACTTTAGGCAGTATTTGATGTTCTCCCTCAAGTACTCATAACAGAAGAATCTTTGCATGTACAAAAATGCATTATTGTAACTGATTAAGCTCCAATAGTACAAACAAATTATTAAGAAAGTTAGATCTCAAGCAGAGCTCTAAAGATCAATGATATATTTTTCATATATCTAGATGCAAAATGTCATTTCATAATTTTTAAGACAGCTACCTATGTAGGAGTCAAGAAACCATTATCTTTTTATTTTCTGATGGATTCTGAAATATACTTAAAACAGTTAAATAAAATGAAAATGTGACAATAGAATATGCAATTGTTCTTTTAATTACTGCATTTGGGAGATACACATATATATAAATATATATCCTTTTGTTACACAGGATTTCTAGTATTATTGCTTGCGTTTTAATATAAAAGTTATAATAAATTGCATTATATTTCCCCTACAAGATTAATTTATGAAACCATATTGTGGTTGATGGTGGCAGCTGAACCCCTCAATGGAATTAATTAAAGGATAATCTCCATTGCTTTGTAGCATACAAACCAATAAATGGCTGCTGAGATTAATAGCTGAAGCGAAGCTAAAGTGTTTAAGGAATTTCAAACCCCATTTATTACACACACCCTACAAAGCAGGAGAGATTATAGCTGTACAGCAAACTGGAACATCAAAAAAAACAAAAACAAAAACAAAAAGAAGCCCACACAAGGAAAACATCCTTTCCTTCCCTTGTGAATATTTGAAAGTGATGCTTCTTTGTTCGACAATTTTGTGGCATACAGATGAACTTGGCTACAATGAAAAAGAAACAGGGATGAAGCTAAAAATGTGTGCTGGCTCTTTTGATTGTTCATCTAAAACAAAGAGTATCCAGGGAAAACAAAAAATTAGAACAGGATATTATGGATGAAAATATAAGTAGATTTTTTAGAGAGAGGTTGTTTGCAAAAGCTTAATTTTTTATATTCAAGACAGCATTTCCCAAACACAAACTGGGAAATGATAAGGCTTGCAAGGTGTTTGGAGAATGTTTTCTTTAGAGCAGTGACTGTGGTATCCTTTGGATGAAATTGCTTCTGCATCTTCACCGAATCTCTTTAGCTGACAGAAATGAGATTTGTGAGATATTCAGGCTTCATTTTGGCTTTGGTTGGAGCAAATGGGGTACAGGTGTGTGCTACAGTAGATAGGATGTTGTGCTTTGAAAGTTTGCCCAAGTGACAATTTTTCAATGCCATTTTCAAAGGAGTTGTACAAACCTTCTTTGACAGCAACCAGTTTATTCTGGGTTTTATTAAGTGAATTGAAGGCTGGTTTTAAGTAACAAAACACACTACTTTGTCTCATTCCCTTTGCATCAAATATTACCCTTAGCTTTGATTTCCTCCTGAATATAAGTAAGTCTAAGAAGCCCTCCCTATAAGCATTTTCTTTAATTCCTCTTTTCATTTTATTCTTCCACAAAAATCACTGGCAAATTCTGAAATTTCCATTTTAAAAGGGGTTTTCACTTTATTTTTCTGGCTATAGAAAATTAATGAAGTTTAAAGTTAATGAGATATAGAGTGTGGGTTAAACTTACCCTATCCACTGTGCATCTTTAAAGCTGATGATGGCTCAGCTTTCTAAATAAAAGGTACAAATTGTCATCTGAGGACAATGGCTTGTTTCAGAATAACAAATGTATTTAACAGAAAGAAAAAAAAAAGTGAAGTACATGCATCACTGCCTGGTCTGCTAGCATCTGCTCTGGTTTCACGTCTGCCTGAGAAACCTGCCTCAAGAGCATCTCTCTCTCTCAATCCATCTGTGCGAGAGAGAAGGGAAAGGGAAAGAAACAGAAACCTCCCAGGATGTGTGGCCACTTTATCATTCTTTCTGAGCTTAACCCTTTGGAGAGCAATAGGAAACACCAAGTCTGGAATGGAAGAAGCAGAATACAAAGAATCTCACTTCTGTTAGCCAGTAATGTTTTGAAGGTAATATAGTTACACTAATCAGCTGAGTTAGAATTATAACCCATAATGTTAGGTCCAAAGATATATTTGTAATAATGAGCTGAAAAGGTCATTAATTGCATTCTCTTGAATATTGCTTTCTCAGCATTAAATTCAGGAATAAATTTACTTCAGCTTCTTTTTCTTTAGCCCTTAGTTACACGCGTGGAATTTTACTGCATTACTGCAAATTATTCCTAGACCTTCAGTAGAAAAGTTCTTGCTTGTCTTCTTTTAGATTTCCTTAAACCCACACTGCTCTAACCTGATTTTATAAGCCTTTTTTGTATAAAGCCTGCCATAATGCAAATAATTTGACAAACAGGAATACAGAACTAAACCAGGAAACATAAAGATGAAAAGCACCAAACTGTTCAAAAAGTCACAAAAATTTTGAGGTTTGGGGTGGTTTCTTTATTAGCCAGATCTTAAATTAATCTGAACTGTGAAAAAAATCTCAACTTTCTTTTTTAACAAAACTCAGCTCTCTTATTTTATTTAAAAGATTTTAATATTTCCAGAAATCAATTTTTAAAAGTCCTATATTAAAATGAATATTTTAAAAGACTATTTTGAACACTCAGAGTTGAACCTGGTGAGGCACCGAGCTTCCACCTCTTTCAGCAGAGTTAAGGCCTCTTTCCTACTTTACTGAATGAGGTCTTTCTCCTTCTAAAGATCATATTTAGTCCATAATTCTCACATAAATGTCAATGCAACCACTAACCAACATAAGATTGACACTGCCTCATAGGAAACGTCTAAGTTGCATCCCCAGTGGTAACTTAAGGGTTTGTATATATAATATACTACTATACTTCTTCTATAAACATGTATAATATTTGTTATCCTCTACATTTAATCATTATAATTTGAGTCCAAACTCTAGGAATTTCCTTCCACTGATGTAAACACAATGTCTATTTGATCTGAAGATTATTCATCTCTGACACAAGTACTTCCCTATATCCTTTTATAAATATGTACCTTCAATGTATTGTTAATATGTAACAGAACACAGCTGAGAATATAATATAGCTTACTTGCAGCATGACTTTTTGCGGTCCCAATGCTCAACCCTATGTTGTGCACTGTTTCTGAGCCAGGTAGGATTCATCCCAGTTTTGGCATTTGTTGGACAAGAATCTTTATCTAAGCTTAACTGAAATTCAAACTTGAGAAAGCCTGGTTATCTCTGAAGAGCTATTGAACTTGCCTAAGAAAGGCTTTGAAATGAAGACAGAGACCCGAGTATTCAAAATAAGACTTGATGAACTAGCTACCTACAGGCTCTTTCCAGTTTAAATTTGACTTGGTCTTCTGGTGAGCACAGCAGGAAAATGGCCATGTAAACAGGCTGCATGGGGCTAACCTGTTGAAAGCAAGATAGTGAGATGGGAAAAATAAATCTCTTTCACAGCAGGCACTTGTGTGACTGGTCAGCAGCAGAAGCCCCCCAGAGTAGGGCACACCACCCCAGACGTGGTCCCCCACTCCCATTCCTCCAGGCCAGTGTATTACAGCTGCAAAGGACCTGCCATCTACCTGGCTGTCACTGAAGAGTACCAATCGATTCCTTCACGTTTATGTGTTGCTAAACACAAAGCTTCCATCAATTTCCGTGCATTCTTATACCCCAAATCAAAATCACAGTGATCATTCTGGAAATGGTGATGCAGAGTCTTCTCTTTCTTGACTATTTGGGCTTATAGCTTCTCTTTGACCTATTACTCTTCTCTGTCTCAGACAATTTTAGAGTTTGGTACCTGTAATATACTTCTGTGAATTGTCTTTAGCAAACAAGATTGCTGGTTCCACCTCTGAGTGCTGAACTAGAATCAGGTGAATCCCTAATGCTAAAACAGTTTTGTATAGTTACCTTTTACCGAGAAGCACCATTCCCGGAAGGCTGAGACAGTTTCTCAACAGACCTTCAACAGTGCTGCCCAACCAATCAAATAAAATAATAAAAAAATAGTAGGGAAAATGTACTTTAAATATTTTCATGCATTATTTATGTTTGGTGCTTCTATTTCATAATAGTTACACACTTCTGTAGGGCAAATTTCTTTACTCTGATAAACATTGCAAACCCCTGTAGTTCCAAATATTCCATGCAAAATTCCCTTTAGTGTCTAATAAGAAAAAAATTAAAAAATGGTTTAGACATTTACAGGACCTTTCATCCAAGAGTCTCCAAGGAGCTGCAGGGATATATTCATAGTAACGTTTTCATCTTACAGCTAAGGAAATCAAAGGCTAGAAAGATTAAAGCCCAAACCTTTAAAGATGCCTTTGGAATTAATTGGAGCCTTGAAAACCTTTCAGGATCTGCATCTAAGTGACTTGTCCAAGGATGCACCCTGCACACAACTGGAAAATAAAACACAGGTGTCATGAATTCCTTTCTCATTATTTCAAGGCCACCAAACAGGAATTATGCATATAGAACAAGCATAGCTAAATGACTTAATGCAATTCATAGAAGAGTGATTACCCCATCAAATATAGTCCCATAGTACTCATATGACACTCCAAATAAGCTTGTTGCTTCATGATAGCAAGTATAGACTATCACTGTATATAAATATATACAGTCTAAGGTTTAATGTACAGTCTTGTCATCCATTGCATTTGGAGAGACCTCTAAACATGCGGGAATTGCCATCACAGGTCATGATCACACGTGTGCATGCATGTGAGTGTATATGCGCACAGACATTCAGTCCCAGAAGGTTACTTCCATAGTGGAGGGGAGTCAGGTTATGAAGATTTTGGCCATTTAAGCTTAGAAGACTAACTTTCCCATCTAGACAGTGAAAAAAGGGCTGGTTCTTTCAAAAGGTAATCAGAGTCCCAAAAGAAGTTGTCTGAAGTTGGATGAAGTGAATATATCACTCAAGAGATCCACATCCTGAATCAGGCCCAGCTGTTTAGATGCTTTATGTTCCATGCTGACATACAGGGAATCGTGTCAGCAAAAAGGGAGGGGAAGGAGGAATCAGGTTTGTGTAAGTAAACTTTTTTTCAGAGTTTTACAGAAATTTGGAAAACTTCTATACTTCATAACATGCTGACATGCTTTCTGTCAATGACATTGACTAAGATGTCATCCTGCTTCTGTTGAAAGCACCACTATTTTTGATAGTATACGACTGGACTTTAAAGGCATTTATATATTTTATTGAACATTCTGGTATTAAATATTCTGCTAATAAAGTCAAAAGCTTACAAGATGAATTAAATTTATATTCAATAGCTATAGTTCTCTTTGTCATTTTTGTATGTAAAATATAAATATAAATATACATTTATGCATATAAAATAAGCATGTGTTGCAATATAGAATTTTACCCTATAGGATTAAGTAAAAATATTTTTATTATTAAATGTCTGCATTTGTTTTCAGGGTTTTTTTAATTTCAGAAATGCTAACGTTTCTCAGCTTGGTGCTTTGAAGAAAATATTGACCTAAAATAGTACAGCATGCTTTGAAAATTACAGGTATGCAGAAAATGGTAATGAAAAAGAAACCTCCTGGGTGAGATTATTCACCAGAAAACACAAAAACACTAAATAGATCATAGTTTTTGAAAGAGGAAGAACCCTGGAGCAGGTGAGATTTGCATACTAATTAGAGACAAAGTTTATTCAGGCTCACAGGCCAATCTATCTTCCATCACAAGACAGCATCTGTTTTAGAAGATTTAACTCCTTTTAAGTTGTCTGCTGGTGTTATAAAAGCTGAAATATTTTTCAGCTTTCATTACATATTTCTGCTTTTGGGGGTTTACAATTCAGTGAGTTTACTTTACATTACTCTTTTCATGTTTGAAGTAATTCTGTTTGGAAGTGATTTTTACTGCAAAAATAATTTCACCATTTTGCAGTTTTGTTAAAAAAAATGTGCCTAAGTGGTGTGATTTGCAAAATAGTTAAAAATCAACCAGAGGCAGCACAAAATATAGACTATCCAAAATTAATAGGAGCAAAAACATACAGGACTGGAAGGGATCTAGTAGTTGAAAACTGATGTTAATAAGTGACCCTCACTTAATATTTAACTGCGTTTCTATTACCCCAATCCTAAAGTGTATTCACCTTCTCCTGTATGATATCCCAGTCCTTCTCTGTATTATCGATGCCATTCTGCCTATCTGATATGAGCAAATTTCACCAGCACGCTCCCAATATTTACCAATATCAATAGTGAAATTATTAAACAAAAAAATTATCTCAGGACCTTTTCCATAAATGTTCCAGTTGTAGACTTCCTGCAGCACAATACATCCCAATTTAACACTGCTGTCATCTCATTTGCAAATTCCTTACCCTCTTTATGATTCTTTTTACTAAGCCCCATGTTTTCCTTTCTAATTATTTCCAGTGCAGCACTGTACATGACATAAGTATTAGCTTCCATACCAATTTTAATATCTAAAAATATTCATTAATTTGGGTAATCTGCATTTCTGGATATCTATCTTGATTTGATTGCAATGAAAACATTTAGATGAAAATATGGCTTTAAATGTTTCAAAGTGAATATGTACAAAACCTGAGGTACCTAACACTTTATGAATGTAACTGAAAACTTGTGCTCAGTCCCACAGGAAGAAATTGTGTCAGAAAATTCAAAAGAATGAAAGGAATTATAGTTTCAGTTACTGTCATTAATCATTTTAATTCATATTAAAATGAAATATCATATACAGGAATGTTCTATTATTAGCATTGATTCCTTTCCCAGACCACAGCTTTGTCACTTATGAAAAAATACTGGCAATTCTTTCTTAGTCATAAAACACTTTTACTGAAAAAATTAGTTTTCATCTGTCACGTAGTACGTACAAGATCCACCTGAAATAGTTGTCTGATCAGTCCTCCAATTTTAAACAAACACAATGCCTAGGGCTATCATGCTGCTTCTTCTCCTAGATGGGCTTTCTGTTTCTACCTGAATTTTTTTTCCCGATGACATTTGAAGGCTATGGTCTTCGTTCACAATTTCCATCTGTTCACTCACAGACACGACAGCTCTAACTTGAGCATATTTGGCAAATTTACTTGACTCCTGAATGCTTCCTTGGAGATGACGATCACTCTTTTGCACCCAGCCTTAGTAAACATGGCCTCCTCACCTGCTGGTGAGAAGGCAAAACACCTCCTCTTGTCTCTATAAAAGCAGGGATCACAGCAGGGCTACTATAACATCTTATGCTGTGAAAGTAGTTGTTGCCTTTACTAGACTTGTATTCTGACCCAGAAAAGCAATAGTAATAATGGGTTTGGTGGTGCCATTCAATCTGTCACCTTACGTTGCCTTCATACATCTGACTCTGTGGCCAAAAAACCACTGTGTAGTCTGCCCTGCCCCCTCTTGAAGAGCAGTTTCATCAAACATAGGTTATTTCATCTGTCAGTCAAATCCCTAATTAAAGCTAAAGGGAGTTTCACTCACGTAAGAGTTGAGACTCAAGTCTTCCTCATCTACTGAAATGCAATGCTGTTATTGCACCAGTTATTAAAAGACCATGATAAGAATGCTGTGCTTCAGAAAACGCAGATCTGAGCAAGACAATGTAAGTTTTTATAGCATTAAAGAGAATGACAATTAGCTCAGTACAGCTAATGTGAAAAATGTTCCCTCCTTACAAAGCCACATGTTTTGAGATAGCTGTAGCAATTCATCTTGAGACACGACGCCATTCCCAAAACTTCTGCTTGTAGGAATCTTTGCATATCTTGTTTACTTTGGTTTTGCATAAGCAAAATGAATTTGGTCAATGGATGTGTCGCAACATAGACTGATCCCAGTATAAGTCTGTCTAGAAGAGAAGCATCTTCAGGCAGGAAGATCATTGCAGTGCAGCCAGGACAAAATCATGGGTGCTCAGATGTTAATGGAAACCTTGCCTTTAACTACCCCGGAATGAGGATTTCACTCTCACTCTCACTCTCAGGTTTAACACTTGTCTCTACCAGGCTTATTTTACAACTGTGAATAAATGTTCACCTACATCCAACAGACAGGCTTCAGAGCACTGCAGTTGCTTCAGAGCGTGCTAATGGCAGAAAGCAGGACGCAGGGGTGATAAGCACAGCACAGAGAGATCCCGCAGTGATGCCGAACCGCCAGAGTGGGGGCCACATAATTTCCCTTCCTCGCAACTAGCACAGAGAATGGCCGGGGGAAATAGGACAGGACTCAGCCTTCACGGCAGTCTCTGAATGTGGTAATAACTCCTTGGCTACTGGCAGCAAAAGGAATTTTTGAGCAGCCCTCCGGCACAGAGAACCACTTTAAGGAGTGCAGAGATAACTGCACGCCCTTTTACACAAATAATGTCACACACAGCTGTTGTGAATGAATGCCAGGTACGAAGCAAAATGTTTTCTCATGACCGTGTATTACATGTCTTCCTCAGTTTTCAAAGTGGTCCCTGTATAGACTCCATTTTTAACAGAATTTTTTCCAGTTGCTGTACAATCTTCATGAGATAACCATAAAGAAACTGTTTTCCCTTTAATGTATCCAAGTATATCTTTAGTGACAAGTTCCATTATTTCAAATGGAACAGAAAACTATACACTCCAAACTTCACATATAATTAACAACAAAATGCCTGCTCATGATATATATATTCATTTATTTCACAACACTGCAATGGTGTTCAAAGGCATAACTGAATTACACATTGCCATGAACATTGAACTTCAGGACAACAGGGTTTCAGCTCTTTTAATCAGAAATTAATTTTTCCTTGCTGAGAAATACTCATCTTCTTGATGGCAAAATTTAATTAATGTTGTCTTAGGTTCCTGAGTGTAATATTGGTTGGTATTGTTGCTGTTACAAATGAAACAACTAACATTGATAACATTCTGTATTTCCAATCTTTTACAAAAAATTGCAATACTAGAAGGACAGAAGAGAAAAATAAACAGAATAGAGAAATCTATAACAGATAAAATATAAACATGGTCATACACGGTTGAATTTTAACAGGGGCAGCCTAGAATCTTTCACAAACATGAAAATGTATTGTATTATTCATTACTTCAATTTAATTACAGAATCATGAAAGCAAATTAGAAGAGACCTCAAAAAGTCATCCAGTCTATGCCTTGGCATGTGATGTCTGATCTAGGGATTAGTCTCAATATGTAATCAATCAGCGTTTCAAATTGAAGAATAGACACAATTTTCCTTATATTACTAACAAAAATCTGTCTCAAAAGTGTGACAAAACCCACCATAGAACAACTTCGTATTTTAAGTATGGAAACACACGTTAACTACTTGTGAACAAACAGCAGCTGGCCTTGATTCATAACTCCTTTTTATGCAGGATAAATTACCTTGCTTCATCTTTCTCACCCAATGGTATAAACTGCTGTATGACCTAATTAATATATTCTGTACAATAATAGGTCTAGTTATTAAATACAGGCTATAGCAATTTATAATAAATGAGGTGTCACAGATAGAAAGCAAATTAAAGGAAGTATTAATTATTAACCAGAGACAACAGTAAAACAATTAAAGAGCTGACAATAGCCAGGTTACTTACCTTAGAAAGGGATGTTCCACTAAAAAGGAAAAAAGGCATACAAGAGGCAGTCTGCATTTTTTTGACTTGGCTGAAAACTGAGCTTAATGGATATTTTTCATGAGGATTGGGCTGACTGATATTAAATGAGGGCAACTACCTTGATGAAGTATTAAGTAAAGAATTTCAAATGCATATCAGGAATTGAGAAAGCGCATTCACAATAATATTAACATGATCATTTTTACAATGTAACATATTTTAATTTCCACTGGAGTTATTTCCTGATTTTTTAGAGATAATGAACACTATCAGCTGCAAGTAAAGTCAACAGCGTCATAGTTAACATTTCTGAAAGTCTGAATCTTCACCTATAGCAGAGAATTTACTCTGCGATTAATTCCACATCCAGCATTGCAGTCCACCGCATTTATACCACCTAATAATCCCAGTACTGCAACAGAGTGCATGGATAAGCACAGGACAAACTGAACTAAGTTTAAGAAACAATTTCTAAATAGCGTCCCCTATTTATTGGCAATGTTTCAATAACAAGAGAGCTGTAGTGATGTCTACTAGTACTTTTGTACTTTCCTAAGATATACTTACAAAATATTTAAAGCGTGATACTAAGTGGTTTATCCTACATTACTAAAACTGAACAATCTATATCAAATCAATGTAGGAAGTATATTTCTGAAAGATCATACTTGCTGCAATTTTTATTTATAATCCTTAATTCACAAAGGGTGTCCTAATCATTCATGCAAATTAGCAGTTGTAATCAGTAGTGTAACTTGAGAAATGAACTTGTTTTATAAATTACACCAAATGAAATGGAAAACTCAATCCTGAGCTCATAAATGTCAAGTGCAATTTTGTTGCAAGTCAGACACAACTACACATTCTATGTATGTGAAGAATTTGCCATGAACATAATCCACTTTTGTGGTTGCAGAAAATGCAATGATGTTCAGTCCTAATAAATAAATACATTAAAAAATACGGTTATATTAAATTTAGTTTCTGCAGCGGGCCAGATCTAGNATAAAAAGTTAGAAAATGCACATTAAATCACTGAAACAAAAGCAGAACTCTGTTTCTTTTCTTTTTTTTTGGCTTGTCAAACAAATAAGACAGATATAGATTATATTTTTCTCCCAAGAGAGCTGTTCCATCGGCAGAGAGCAAAGATCAATGATGAATCATCATCTCATAACAAAATATTTCCAGTGACAAAATGAAGCATATTGTTTAGTATTTTTGGTTAAATATGTATGTAGGAAAATTTTGTTTGCCTGTCACTGTATTTTTTCCTAACCAGACAAATCTATCCATCATTTCACAGGGAGAGCAGTGTTTCCTTTTTGGCTGATCAGACAATTTCAGACACAGGTCCAGCATGAGCAGAACCTACCTCTGATTCATTTCTAAGCCTCTCTTGTGTCACATTCTAAAACAACAATAAAAAGCTATTACCTATATATAAGAGAATATCACCCTCACAGAGATCACCACTTATTCATTTAAACCACTCAGGTCCCTCACGTCTCAACTGGTTAATGTGTTATTCCAGCAGAAAAAACTTTTTTCCCTTCTCTTTCAGAATGTATGTCCACCAATGCTAAAGTAGAGAATACTGCTTGCTACAAGGGCTTTGCCAAAAAGGAAAGAATGAGTGGTAAAGACAGTTATTCCACACCTTCCAACTACATATTTTCTCTTTCTACCAGTCTGAATGACCTTTGGCTGAGCACAACATCCAGAACAGATTGTAGGTTTACTAGTATTGGGGGCTACCATATCTACAGAGAACTTTGTGACAGTGGTTGAAAACACAGCTGCTAAAATATTTGCTTTTAAGTCANCAGGAGTAAATCAATAGAACTCTATAGAAGCTAAACTATTTCTGACAATTTGCTCTGGATCTGGCCCTCTATGTCTCACTGAAATAATTTTTTTAAATGATTAAGTAAAGTACTGCACATATAAGGCATTGATTTTTATCATTGATTTTGTGCTGGCATTTGAGCCGAGCCTCAAAAAGCTTGAGCGTTTTATGTATTTACAGCTGTCTTTGGCAAGGAATAATTCATTCACTCCAAATGAAACATGCTCCTGAAGCTCGTAAAAACAGCATNATTTTGATGATGGAGGGTTTTATTCCCATTTCAATGACTGAATAAAATGAAGCAGAGAAGGCACGATTCAAAAGCATTAGAAAGACCAGGACAGTTAATAGACGTAGACTGAGTTGCAAACCCAGTTCTGTCCACAGTGAAAACTAATGGTATTTAGGAAACACGAATGGGGTTTGCGTTCAAGGTTTAGATTGATTGAAAACTCCAGAAAATCAGATTTAAAGGCAGTGTTTACAGAAACTTTCACAGATAAAATCACTGAACGCAGATCTCAGATTCCTCTGNGAATCATCATCTCATAACAAAATATTTCCAGTGACAAAATGAAGCATATTGTTTAGTATTTTTGGTTAAATATGTATGTAGGAAAATTTTGTTTGCCTGTCACTGTATTTTTTCCTAACCAGACAAAATCAATGATAAAAATCAATG
>VYZW01010133.1:18627-38620 GCA_013401315.1 Balaeniceps rex
CATTAGCTTTGGTAGCCTTCCTGCCTTTTCCTATTTGCTTATGGGATTATTTGTGTTTGATTTTGCAGGATTAGTGAAAAGATTTCAGATATGTTAGTAGCTCTGTAGCGGGACACACACAGTTGACAGAAGGCGGCTTCCACATGAAATTTAACCTTAAATACTGAAGAGTGGAAAGGAGGAGAGGAGAGGGGAATCATAGTGAAGGTCCAGGCACTAATTGTTTCTGTTGTGCATATACATCATTCTGTTAGACACTATGCTCCTCTAACTGTCCAGTACCTCTGCAGTTTCTACATGTTTTTTTTTCTTTCTTACACCATTCTCCTATATATCGTCAGGAGGGAAGACTCCTCAATGTGTCCTGTAAGATGTGACTATACTCTCATTGGTGGTCAAAGGTGGGAGCCCATCAGTGAAATTAAGTGCATTATTTTGTGTAGCTCAAAGAAGATTAACTGTATGTAGAAGAAATTAGTCATAATAAATGGACAATTTACATCAATAGGAAAATTATTTTCATATTTTCATCTTTCTGAGAGATCCCATATCTGCACTCCAATGATTTTTTATTTCTGTGCTTTTAAACAAATATGAAAGAAAAGTAACTAATACCAGTATTTATTTTTAAAGTGCAATCATTATCACCTTCAGCCCTAATGATCATAGGAAAAAGACTAATAGGGAAGTCCCCACTCAATGAATTAATTAATATATGTTTAGTAAAAGAAACAGGTGTTGCTGGACCCGTCTCCTGTTTTCCAGCAAATGCCCTTCATTCCAGTTCAACAGACAAGGAAATTCTCTTTATGCTGTAACTTGCTATGGAAAATCTGTTGTCCACAGCCCAATACACTGAACCTCTGGCAAGGGGTTTAGGGAACACTTGTTTAGATGGGAGATTTTACAGAGGACTGAACTCAAAAGAGAAGTTTGAGCTGTGGGTTTGAGGCCACACTAACCCAGCGCTGAGTTTGACATAATAAACCATACCCAGAGTCTTATGAAAGTCACATAAACACTACAGCATCTTAGAGACATTGAAGCTGGGGTGGGCAGAGGGATTGCACATGTGCCTATGCTGTAGATGTGTCCTCAGAAACAAATGCTAAGGAAAAGAATTTGGGGAAAAATGTTGCCTAAAAGGAGACTAGAAACTGAGTGCAAAGCCCTCTCCCATTGCCTGCCTTCTGCTGTGTACAAGAAAATTTCTCATTGTTCATTTTTCTAAATAAAAGTGACTTCATAAAAGTAATCAATTCAAGAACATTCTCTAAAACCAGAAAGAACCTATGTAACCCCAAAAATTCAAATAATTTTTTGTAACATATTTTTAAAAATTACTGGTTTAGATTATAACCCTTTTCCATACACTCTACACACAATATCACCACAGTCCAAAATACTCTAATTTATAAACAGTTTTTATAGTGAGATGGGGAAAACTCCTTGTGTTGAGATTTTGCAAAGGACAAGTGTTTTACATTAATAACAAGTCAGATGATGGCAACATTCCTCCAAGTCTTTATGGAAAAAAAAATTAGAGAATTCTGGCTTATTTTATTTTGCAACAAGATTTCCTTTTAAACTGCACCCTAAATATTATAAAATTTTGGCTATGTCTGACATACAATTTTGGATGCCAAAATATGGCAGTTGTAGATGTCCTTCTATAGCAGCCAGTTGAATCTAGAATCTCAAAAAATCTTACTAGCTAGTTAAGTCTGAGTTTAGTAATTGGATAAGAATCTGACTACAGAAAACATCAATACTGGTTTACAAGAAATCATGCTTTATCTTATTTGGTACTACAACAGTTTTCAATATAGTATTGCAAAATAAGGTATTAATAAGGGAATTTTCCCCCAAGATGCGACAGTTGCATTTGAACTGCACAGTAATTTTTGTCCACAAAATATCTATATATTATTCCTAGAAAAAACGGTGAGTTGTAGTATTTAACCATATTTAATTATGTGATCATGTAAAGTATAAACTTACAGTATGAAACCTTAAAAGATGCGCATGTTTGGTGGTTGGCTGGAGAGAAGTCCTTACCTCAGGAGTGAGTTCCTGCACAACCAAGGGGAATCCTAACCAAAGCCGAAAGCCACATCACTCCCTGCCCCACCACAGACCTTGATGGAGACTAAATATGAAAATGAAATCGTGTGTCCTGGTTTCAGCTGTGATAGAGTTAATTTTCTTCCTAGTAGCTGGCATAGTGCTGTGTTTTGGATTTAGGATGAGAATAATGCTGATAACACACTGATGTTTTAGTTGTTGCTAAGTAGTGCTTACACTAGTCAAGGACTTTTTAGCTTCCCATCCTCTGCCAGGTGCACAAGAAGCTGGGAGGGAACATAGTCAGGACAGCTGACCCAAATTGGCCAAAGGGATATTCCATACTATATGATGTCATGCTCAGTATATAAATTGGGGGGAGTTGGCTGGAGGGCAGAGATTGCTTCCCTGGGGATGGATTGGGCATTGGTCAGTGGGTGGTGAGCAATTGCATTGTCTATCACTTGCTTTGTATATTCTTTTATCATCATTATTATTATTATTACTTTCTCTCCCTCTGCTGTCCTATTAAACTGCTTTTATCTCAACCCATGGGTTTTACTTTTTTTTTCCGATTCTCTCCCCTATCCCACCGGGGGCGGGGGCGGAGGGTGAGCGAGCAGCTGTGTGGTGCTTAGTTGCTGACCAGGGTTAAACTACAACACCATGTGTTTAAGCCAGACTATTAGCTCATGCAATGTCTTTCCATAAATTTGTATCAACTAACATTTAGTTTCACTGAAAGAAAATTATTTCTTTTAGTCTTGCTTTTGAAAAGAACTATCTTCCTTTTTAATGATTCAGTTGTGGTCTAATACACAGTGCTGGAAAAAACTAAATTGACTCTGTTGTAAATAAACAGAAATTTACATCTTATCTTACACCATATATCATACAAGATAAGATCATGTAAGATATAGGATATCTTTTTTATATATATCATATATGGTAAATGAAGGAACAACTTCAGCAACTTCTCATAAATTCTCTTTAACTGTTGGGACATAACCACTTCCATGAAAGGCAGCTCCTTTAAAAATCAAAATTAGCTGTATGTCTTTTTAAAATTTTGCCTACAAAATGGCTGTAGGATTTTTCTGAAGATTTCACTGTGATAATTTCACTATTTGTTAACTTGGCTTTGATGTCTCTTTCTGCTCCACCTGCTTTGAAATATGCTGTTATTAGTGTGTTAATAAAGACCTATTTTTTTTTCCTTTTTTTTTTTTAGGTTGAGCTGTGTTAAAAGGTGATGAGAAAGATAGTAACATAAAAAAAACTCTAAGTGAAAGAAGTATCTGGGGACTTATAAAAAGGATACAAGGACAGTGCTACCATATCTCAAGTATAACAGAAGGCTTATATACAAAATATATAGCATGAGAGAAAAATTATTAATAGTAAGAAAGAATATTTTTAAATGGATAAGGATATTTTCATTAATTATTTTTTCAATATACTGCTGGTGAGAGGTTGTGACTGAATGAGTTCACAGAGGTAATGCATGCAAATACTTCAGATGATTTCACATTGAAAAGAATCTAAATATTTACACTGTGTGCATTATTTTGAAAAAATGATAGTTATTATTGAATACACACTCTACTGCAGAATCCTGAGCATTCATGGTGGGTTGCAAGCTGCATGTAAATCATGTGGTTTTGAGGTTGGAGCTTGCCCTCTATTTTTTTAGTAAGCTTCTAGTGTTGTTTCATGGCTGTAGTTTCCTATGCACTTTGGCAACACAAATCAATAATAGCTTTCTTATGTTATCATTACCTAAATGATAAGCATTTGTAAAGTGTAAAGGCTTTAAAATTCTTAGATGAAATCTGACTAATAAAGTAAGTTACTGTTCTAAATGTAAATAGGTGAACACATATGGGAAGCTGAAGTTCACAAAAATCAGGACTTCATCCCAGAGTTTCTGCTGGGATACAGATATGACCAGGCTTGAGTGGTCTGCTCTGTTCATTAAAGTATGCTTCTACTTTACAGTCTTACTGTTTCACTTCCTCATACAATGGTGCAAATAGAAAATATGGGAAACTCAAATTTATAGCTTCAATAAGAAGATACAAGGCAATGCTCAAAATAATTTTCATAAATAACTGTCTTTTTATGCTATCATTGTTACATATTTCATAATGAAACTTCAAATATATGTCTAGACATGCAATCTCCCTCAATATTGTAAATATAGATTGTACACACATACATTCAAAACCCACTATATTGAAAAAATTTAAGTAGGTCAGCAAAGTCAAGGAATATAAAGTCAGGAAATCCAGAGTTTAGGAAATCACAAAGTCCTATCATTTGAAATTACTTCAGGAGTTTGATCTGAGCTGCAATGTTAATCTAATAATGTATTCCTACTTCATCACCTTGCAAATATATTGCAAATGAATATTTATTTACTTTTTAATTTTTTAAAATGCGTTTCTGCTTTAAGCGTACTTTCTACAGTATATGTTAAGGTTTTGTTTTTCTACATAATATGAAGTTGCTGTTAATTGATATGATCATTAATAGATATTATATTTACTTTGTTTGGTACGATAGTGTGATCTGTCTTGATTTGTATCTAACTGTACAAGGTATCAATTTCTGTATCAATTTATTAATACTGATAAATTATAAAATAATCTATAAATAAAATATAGGTCAGTATAGTTTATTCTTGCATTATTATTCTGCTATTCAACATATTCTACTAGAAAGCAGCCTCTTGCAAGAATACCATTTTTTCCTTATTCTTTACTACTAGCAGAAACAGAATAATGAGCTAGCTGGACCTTGAGTTTGACCCACTACATCAGCTCTTTTTCACTTTTAGTATACCAGAAAAAAAATATACCAACTCATTTACTAGGAAAAACAACATTGCATTTTTTATATTAAATCAGATTTTTATTATGCCGTTGTCCTGGTTTCAGCTGGGTTAGAGTTACTTGTCTTCCTAGTAGCTGGCATAGTGCTGTGTTTTGGATTTAGTATGAGAAGAATGCTGATAACACACTGATGTTTTAGTTGTTGCTAAGTAGTGCTTACACCAGTCAAGGACTTTCTTTTTCAGCTTCCCATGCTCTGCCAGGTGCACAAGAAGTTGGGAGGGGGCACAGCCCGAGATAGTTGATCCAAATTGACCAAAGGACTATTCCATACCATATGATGTCATGCTCAGTATATAAACCGAGGGGAGTTAGCCGGGGGGAAGCGATCGCTGCTCGGGGACTGGCTGGGTGTCGGTTGGCGGGTGGTGAGCGGTTGCATCACTTGTTTTCTTTTCCCTGGGTTTTGTTTGTCTCTCTCGTTCTCCTTTTCATTACAATTATTATTATCATTATTATTATTATTACTATTATTATTATTTTATTTCAATTATTAAACTGTTCTTATCTCAACCCGTGGGTTTTCTTACTCTTGCCCTTCCGATTCTCTCCCCCCTCCACCCGGGGAGGGGGAGGGTGAGCGAGTGGCTGCGTGGTGCTTGGTTGCCGACTGGGGCTAAACCACGACAGCCGTCTTTCAGAATTCCTGATCAACAGGTACCAGACTGTCTGTTCTATTGAGTTAATACCCTGTTCCACATTTATATCAGAAACACACCCTATTGTATTGAAAACAGAAGCCTGATCTTGCTCACAATGAAATCAATAGCAAAGTTGTTATAGACTTAATTACAACACGGGGAGTATCCTTGGATATAGTTACATAGGTACACCTACATATCATGGTATGCTCTGTACTATTCTAAATACATGAGACAGGGAAAGATAGACTTTTATGAGAAAATATCATGCAAAATTTATCACCTTTAATATAAAAAATCAAAACAAGAAATTATGTCCTCAGATAAAACTCTGTCGTGGCACAATCCAAATGGACTCATGTCCAAAGTGTTGCAAAACTGCAAGCAGTACCTGACTCCCAGTTTCTATATGGGCTCCATCTTGCTACAAGCTACGCACAGAAAGCTACACATTTTATGTTAAAAGTGTACCTGGTATGCCTTGTCCTTGGCATTTTTACTTAAAATATCTTTCATATATGAAGTATCTTATTGATAATGATGGCAGCCTTCATTCAGACTTGTTTCCACCACAGTTCTCTTTTCTAGGGCAAATAGAGATTGCCATCACATACAGTAATCTACATTCTACGCACAGTAAGCCTTCTATAAAGATGCTGAGGTCAGGCCTTTAACTCTGTGTTTAGTAGAGATGGCCAAAATTCTCTTGACTTTCAAAAATACTTATGCTTGTTGCTCTGTGTGAGCAGCAGTTAACAGGTGAGTATCATGATTTGGAAATCTTGCTTTGAATTTCATGGATGAAGTCTAATACCGGAAGACTAATGTAGTTTATTTCAAAACTTACATGTTACATGTAGCATCCAACACCATGAGAAACATTTTATATCACATTCCAGAGGTCACAAAGTATTTAGTTTGAAAGAGGCAGATTATAAACATATGTAAAGAGCACTACCCTTTCAGGAAAGGATCAAAGCTTTCCAAGTTTTCATTATGAAGTTCCTAGCTTCAAAGATGCCAACTCTATTACTCCACTTCTATAAAGATACTTTACTGATGCACTGGAAGGCTGTAAAACATAATAGCAAACAGCTGGTCATAAAAGAAATTGATGATTATGGATTATACTGTAGTTACATTTTGAAGTGAAATGGCAATTGCTATATGAAATTATTTTGTCGCACTCTGAAGGAGAAGATAAAAGTTGCAAAGCAAACTACAAAGTTAAAATATATATTTGTGACAGAGATGATAGGATGGTAGGACTGAGAAAAGGCAAAGGATTTGAGTCAGTCCAAGAAAGTCATCATCACTCCACCCCTGATTTGAAAAATATTTGCTTCAGATCCATTTCCACAACTCTTTCTTCATCTTACTTGTGTGGGCAGTCTTACTGACCTCAGCAACAGCAGTGGCTTCAAAATATCTACTTACAGGAGCAAGAAAGGCAGATTTCTCCCCTTTGCAAATTACTTTATATTCTGAAGCATGGGATGCATTGCATCGTGTTTCAACAGCAGTTCAGGGTGTTTCAAATGGCATAATTTCTGTTGTATTGTCAGCTAAAGTTACCTAAAGTTAAGGTAGGCTTCCCTTAATTGACCTTAAATGACACTTAAGGCTGGAAAACACAGTCTAAATCTCAAAGAGGTATGTAGATTGCCTGCACCAGTGCTACGTGCCTTAAAAAAATAAGCTCCACCTCAGACCATAAGTTCCTGAAGGCCTAGGAAAGCCGCCTGTGAACATTCCCCCTTTAACAATTCCTAGGGGAGGTATGTGCCGAAAGCAGTTCGCTGCTTCAAGCAGCAGGATGGACACGCTCTCTGCCAAGCATGTCCTGGTGCATGCAGGAGCTTCTGTTCATCCTGTGGGACAGCCACAGCTCTCAGTACGGTTCTCCAGGGAATCTGGGTACCTCACCAAGTTGTCCCAAAGGGCTCCTTCAAGATGCCCACTTTTTGTAGAGACTGCCCAGAGACCCAAAGTACCAAGTTCAGGGGCTCTGAGTACCCTGCTGAAATCAGAAACATACTATTCAAGTGACTCAAGTAAGTTGGACACAAATAATCAAAATCTAAACAAACTGGAAGAACAATACCTCAGGCAGACTTCAATACCAACTGAAATTTAAAGTTTCTAGTCAAGTAATGAGGCAACAATCAGTTGCAACACTTTGTAGCGCATGTTTCAAGAAAATGTAAAATTAAGTTCTTCTAAATGTTAATAAAATTTAACATATCCTTAAACATAAAATCGCTGAAAGAAGTCATTGTTTTCTTGCAGGTTTATGTATAGTATTTTTATTTAATAGCATGTTCTTATTTAACCTATTGTATTTAGATATGCATAATACCTAACAATTTTGTCTACAGTACTTTTTCAAAAAGTCTTTTTAGGATATAAAATTTATTTCAGCCTTTTGGACTTGATTGTTCTGCTCTGGACCTGTTCCACCAGCATCTGTAATGAATACCTGTTCCATACAGGATCTGTTAAAATCTAACACCTTTCTCCACTCAATTACCATAATTGATTATAGTATATAATAAGCAATTGGGAATTCTTAGTATTTGCCATTTAAAGAAATAAGTCTGCAAATTTGCAGCTGGGCTTTGTTTTGTAATGGCTCAGTAGCTACCCTTTGGCTTTTTTGTATCAGGCAGGTTGGTATAGGGGAGCCAAAGGACTAATTTAAGCTCTAGATTTAGGAAATACCTTCTTAGAAACACCAATTACTGGATCTACCCTTTCTATTAACACTCCCAAATCAACCTTGTCAGGTAGAAGCGATTCCTGGTGGGAATGGCTGGAGAAGGCAGGTACATATAATGAATGAAAAGAGGTCTGGGCAAAGAGCCCTTTCAATCTAAGCACTTCTCCACTTTCACAGTGGCTGGCCTTCCAGCTGGGAAGAAAGGCCAGACACCGGGACCAAGCCAAGTGCCGGACCACCACTGAGTAGTGGGGTCCCTATTTCTTGCCTGTCTGACAGTCACACTGCACAGCAAAAAAGCAGATTGCATTTTTTACTCTGATGGGAGTATTTGGTCTACAAAGCTGAATAATACACTGCACATTTCAAACTAACTGAAAGAATTAGGAATAGTTTTTAATTTATACTGTTACTAAGATGATGAGGAGTAAGAAGGACCCCTGGAAGTAAAGCTTTGAAAGAAGGGAAGGTAAAAAATAAATAAGTAAATAAAGACCAGTAGAAAGTCTTCTTTTGGATCTAGATGAATAAAACTGAAACATAGTCATGTGCATGTTGATTCAAAGGATTCACCTTGGGTATAAAAGGAATGAGAAACCTAACCTTTCTTTTTTTTCTCACTCATAAGGTATGAAACCATTCCATACTTTCATAGTTAAAGATGTAAGTCTACTTTACTAGGAGGAAAATAAACTACTTCAAGAACCAGTTACATGAATAGTGTCATCTTTTAATTTGTGAGAAGAGGGCTATATTTTGTTGTTTGCAAGACTTTAATTGTTCTGGTTTTGTTCTTTAATAAAAAATGGAAATGAGTAGTGAAATATCTGTAGTGCTGATGAAAGATAAGGTGTTGGAGAGGGAGAAGGGCCTGAGCCCGAGGGGAAGGTGAGGAGGAGCGGGGACTGAAAATATCTCCATTGTCTGGAGCCTTAACTGAACTGCTGGGGATTTTTTTCTCCATTTCTATTGCTTCCCCTCCTCCTTCTCTTTCTACTCCTCTCCCCTCTTCCATCCCTCTCCTATTGCTTCCTTTTCTTTCATCCTTCTGAGCTATGCCGATGCCAGGGGAGAGGTCCAGAGGAGGAGGGAAGGTCCAGCAAGTCTGAAATAAAAAAAAAATTACAAATAAAAGATGAAAAGGATCCAGAAATTCAAATGAACACAGCCAACATTTTAATATATACTTTCTTCTGTTTGTCACTGCAGACCAGTGTGACACAGGTCTTTATGGTAGAGCTGATTTTGATCTTAAAAGATCTGAAACTAAAAAGAAGCCAGTCTTATTCTGATTATGATGAATATTTACAATATTCATTAATATTTGTGACCAAGTATCAAGAATTTCTGAACCCATTTTAAAATTTCTGAGATGAAATGTCATACTATATAGGATGTTAACTTGTGCATCAAATAACAAAAAATTGTGGCATTCGTGAAATAGCTTATTTCCTTAAACTAAACTGTAGTTATTTTTCTTGTAATCTCTCCTTTCACAAGCATGTCCCTGAACATGTATTCCTCATTCAGAGTCCCTGGACCACCTACTCACCCAAAGCAGCTGGCAGAGTTAGACCCAGCAACATCAAATAGCAGTTTGGCTTATATGCCCTACTCTAACTGAGAAATTTGGTTGTGCTCAATAAGTCCTGACAATCTATGGTCATGAGACCTTTATATTTCCGTGACAACACTGTGCTCCTAACTCTGAGCTGAGATGCATGAGTGAAAAAGGAAACGTAATGGTGCATAAATGAAACAGGGAAAAGAGGCGAAAACTTCATGAAGTCAGCAAAGGGTTTTATCCTTGTAAATCTGTTTTATGTGAATACTGCTCAGACAATGCATTTTTGAGGGACAGTGCAGAAAACCTAAGGAAGAAATATAGATACATTGAGAGGAAGAAAGAAGAAGGCCAAGAGGTGGTGAAGTGTATAACATGACACAGTAGCTGCAGCTAACAGTTTATAGTCCCCAGAGCATACTACTGTGCTTGTTTTAAACAGTTATTTCAAAGTGCTGAGAACTCCAACGTTTTAACTCCTCTTCTCGATTCTGACAAGTCCACAAGATTTCTGAATCTGTACAAACCATTATAATGCCGCTGTTAGATATCACAGCTGCATGTTACTTTATCATGGTAGTAACACTATGGTATTTGGGCAATTAACTCTTACTACGCTGAGTTTTGTGCTTATTCATATTGTACCAAAAGGTTCATTTCTAATTTGGACTCGGCTTTTGTTCAGTTTCATACTATGTTGTCAGTGAAAAAAAAACGGCCTATGTGAGCAGCTTAACGACATTTGCACAGGCATTCAGATAATGCTGCTCTGAGAATAAGACAGACCTTATGGTGGAGACTATGGAAATACTATGTTCACATATTTCAGTACCTATACAAAATCTTACAGAAGGCACAAACACGTATTGAAAGAAATAGCAGAATTCATAATTTGTGGAAAAAGAGGTTGATATCATAGCATACTGGGCAGTGGCACAAATTGGCTGGTGCTTTTGCATCCTGCTACTCGCAACGACTTGGGACAGATCTAAAGCAAGTCACTGAAAAAAAACTTTGTCTAAGAGCTGATTTATACAAAGGTTAACACTCAGTCTTATAAAATTCCAATCTTCTCTAGAAAATTACCTGAGACAGGGAAAAACATAATCTATCCAAATATTCAAAAATACATGTTTTACTGGAATCTTTTATAACAAGCATGTACGTGAGGATATTAGTAGCATGCCATCAATAGCTAAATATTTAGCCTACGTTGCCTGGATCACCTCAGTTCCCAAACTTTTATTTTTGCTTTTTTGTGTTTCAAAAAGCCTTCTTCAGAGCCATATAGAACTTTCAAATTCAAGTCTTCTCCTGTTTGTTGATCTACTAATGATTTTTTAAAACTGTGACTATATATCTACATTCATTTACATATGCGAAGTGCAACTGATTCCATTTCCACCCACATAATCCTTACCTTTTAATTATTTTCAAAGGTTTCTCAAGTGAGGTCCATGATTGTACCCAATAGCTCAAGTCCCTGGATTTTAGAATAGGACTCTGCGAGAAGAACTCATTGAAGGATCAGGTTGTAGGATTACATTATAAACAGTCAGAAAACTCTGTGAAGCAATGTGTGAAAATCTTAACCCCAACAGAAATCTTTGGGAATTTTTTCATAGTCCAGAACTGATTCAAAGTGTTTAGAAAGGCATTTGCATTTCTGTAAAAAAATTACTGCAGAATTTGAAAAGAAATTCAAGTAAAAAATTAAAGCCATGAAGATTCTGGTGGCCAAAAAATAAGTTTTCAACCAAATGTTTCATTAAAAAATTAGTATTTCGACAGATGGACAGGGGAGAAGCATGAGATTCATCTCCTCTAACTTCATCCATCAAAAAGTTAGGAATCTAGTTTAAATGTCCCATCTAGGTTCTCTCTCATCAATGAAAAGAGAGAAGCGTTTTAGCAAGGTTGTTCATCTCAGCTATCTATAGATGACTCTCTTGGGATGTAATCTGTAATTCTCTGGAGGTATCTATATATCTCCATTGACTACAAAGCCTTGAGCTACTGTGTTAGACTTCAATGACTAACTTTTAGATGGCTAAATGATGACTAGCTTAGGTCTGAAAACCTATTTTTTAAACAGCAAGGTTAAGTGAGATGAATCGAGCCTTTTGTGTGAATCACTTTATCAAAAATCTACAGAAAAAATGTTTTGACAGGAAATTTTGACCAGCAGATGTATCACTGATTTTAATAGGACCAGGGTTTAATTCTGCACTTTTCTGTTTCTACATCACCCACCAAAGCAGGGCACATGCTGATGCATGGTAACACAGTATGCTTTTCTCATAAAATAATAAACAATAAAAATAGCATCAATGTCCTGATGAACTACTCCCCTAAAGCAAAAGTGACATAACATCAAAATCTAAATGTAGTTTCTCTTTTCATTGTGCATAAGGTACATTAATTGTCTACAACTTCAAAGTGCACAACTAGAAGATGCTAACCTCTTCAGAGCCAATCTTGCAGTTGTCCCATTTACAGAACTCCCATTTAACTGGAAGCCGTATATGCAGGAAGAAAACATAATTACATCCTTCTTCTTCTGCAGTTTGAAAAAAAACATGGATGTGAATTTATACAGTAGAGAGTACATCAGAAAACTGACCTACTGTGCAACATCTCAAGCATTGGGTTTTACCCTGTGAAATCAGTGGCAAATACAAGATGAGAAATGAGATAATAGCACTGATATTTTTGTTACTTAGAACACAGTATAATTAATCCCTTTTATAGGTACCCAAACAGCAAGTTTTGTTTTAATTATACCTTCAGGGTATCTATTTCATAGACACTGCATGACAGTTTGCACAGCACATTTTTAAATGTTATATAACTTCTATCCTAATATTTATTGGGTGAAGGATCTTTTGATAAAATATTGTAACTAGGTAGAATAACTTTTCTTTTACAAAAAGTAACTCTGCATTATGGATTAAGCTCAGAAGCATGATGTTGCAATTACTAAAAGCACAGTGTTTCATTGTCAAAAAGTGAGTGAGTTTCTGTAACTCCCTCTACCCACAAGAAGAGCTGTTAGCATTCAGTAACCCTTGAGAGCAGGCCCTGTATGAAAAAATGCACAAAACTATCTTTGTTACATTCATGCATTCTAATTTTTTGCATTTTGTTCATTCATATTGTTCTAATAAAGAGGATGCCTAGGATAGTGCAAACATTTTAGTACTTCTGAACTCTGTTATAACACAACCAAACAGAAAGAAGGACCAGCATTGTCAACACTATGCAAATATAATTCTTTGAGGCTGCAACCCCGATTCTTAAGTCAGCCTAAAAATACTGCATGCAAGGTATACATGTGCAGTGCCTCTTCCAAATCGTAAAGTTACCACTATTTAACAAGATGTGTTTTGTATCTATTTGACATAGATGCTGTTCAGCTTCTATGCAAAACTCTCAGCAAAAAAAGAGACACCTTTTTACTGAATGGACTGTGCTAGTGCAATGTTTTTCTACAGAACAAATTTAGCCTTCCTTCCATCAGGTGAAGAATCCCATTAATATTTGATTTGTGCCAGATAGCCTCTTTTTGTTGACCCTGCACAACACAAAGCACATGCCTGACTCAAGGGAGGATCTGACGAAAGCAACTGATGCGACTGAGCAGGCTGAAATAAAGGCTCTCGGAATGGGTCACAGTTGGAAGACTGGGACCTGACTTTCACAAGTCATTTAATAATTATCTAGGTCCAATAACTGTCATTGAATCCTTTATGGTTTCTTGTTCTTTAAATAATAATAATGGCCTGTACTGCCTTTTATAAGCTATGGCTGTCCAAGGGACTGTAAGTAGTTCTCAGAGGACCACAGAATTGCCCATGCAAAGTCTCAGCTGTTTTCAGAGCTCCACATTGAATTGGTTGCTCAGAGACTGCACGTCAGCAGAGCCAATAAACACTGACATCAGGAGAAGGCCACCTGGGAAGGGCCACTGATGTAAACCAAGTTTAATCAGAGCTTTGGTTATTTTGGGAGAAAGACTCACAAGTGTGCAAAGGAAAAATAAAGAGCCTGGGGAGTGTCATTCATATTCCACCACCATGTTCATAACTGTTGTCGGTCGTCACTCATATGAAATCCACCTCTGCTTCTTCAAACCTCTACCAGCCAAGTCAGAGTAGAAATTATTATGTTTACTACCATAACCATGAAGGAACTACACCAGAGCAAAAAAACTCTGTTCCTGTAACTGAAATGCAACTGCAGAATGGTTGAGCCCTGACATCCTGGCAGGCCAGCCAGCACGCAAGGAGCCTGGGCTGGATGCTGGGGAGGCATACACAGTACCATGGAGGCAATTTAACTCTGTAGCTTTCGTCAAGTGGCAGTAGATAATATTGGTGTGTATAAATCTACTATACAGTGAAGGTTAAACTGTTTGTTCTTAAACAAAAGTGTTGGTTAAACCCTAAAGAATAATTAATTAGTGTAAGATTTCTGTTAATTCTCTATCACACTAAAAACATCTCTAAAAATACCTATCTGTATGATTCCACCTATTCATCTACCAATCTATCTTTTTATCCCAGAATATCACAATGATAAAAACAAGTTAATTGTATTCACATTAAGCAACCTGAGATTTACTTAATAACTTGAAGGTCTACTTGATTATTTGTTTTAATTGTTTGCAGATGATTCACTGAGATGGAAAATCACTGTGCAATCATTGTGCCAAAATAAACTTCCTCAGAAAATACTTCCAAAACCGCAGCATAAATGCTTTTGAAGGATTAAGTACATTATAAAGATTAGAGTGTCATTTTGAAATAGGTAAGAGTAAAGACAAGAAAAAAAAATGGTACAAATTATTCTAATGTGTGTATATGCAAAACAATAATCTTGAAGCCATTTCACTCCCGTAATTGTTCAAAGATCATAAAATAATATTGATACCTTAACAAAGGTGAAAATGTTACATTGTAATCTTCATACCATTTAAAAGTAGCATTTTGTTTTCTTCTGTCAGTCTGGATCTGAGTTTAAAGAAGCTACAAACTGGATGACTATGTAGACAGTGTCACAGATTACATAATTTTTCACCAGGAAATAGTCATCTTTAGCCTTCTGTTCAGAAATTCTGTAAGTACTTAAAACATAAAGGATTCAGATCCAGAATATGAGAGATCACTGCATCCTCTAAGAAGACCAAAGGAAGTTAAAAAGATTCATCTGAGGGCAGACCTATCAGTCTTTACAATCCTACACTTTAAACACTACTAAGCTTTTTTATCTTTTAATCTGTCAAAACCCACAATGCAGGGAATAAAGAAAATAGGAAAAATTACACTGTAAAAGAGAAATAAACTGCTTTTCAAATAATGCTTTAGAAGACTAGAGAGCTAAGACATAAGCAACCTGGGAAGGAACTAATAAGGAAAAGAAATTTTTAAAATCGTTTTAGCCAACTTTCACATTTATTGCTGATAGAAGACAGTCCTTGTTACAGCGTTGGCTCAAGCACATTCAGGTTCCCCTGGCTGGTATGAATACAAAATACTAAAACATTAAGTAGAAGATTCTTGGGAGTTTAAAAATCACAGTGTTGCAGGAGAAATTCCTGGGAGTCCTTTGCTGTTACGTTCTAGCCAGAGAAATTCAGATTGGTTAGGCAGAACGAAGGGAAGGTCTGCGCGACCAAAGCCTGTTTCACAGAAGAAGGCACGTCCACAGTGTAGCTCCAGGTGGAAACATTCGGGCTGATATGAGAGCCAGAAGCCAGACTGCCATATTTGCAGCTGAAAGCAGAACAGACCAGCTTGGGCAGAAGAGGATTTGAATGCAGCTGCCCTGCTTCTGCTGCAGCATGACTTTGGTCAGAGCCAGCCTCAACATCCCTTCCTAGCGCTGCGCCAGCCACACGGGCCAACGCCATTGGGAACCTCTCCCCAATAAGCCCAGCAAATGTGAGTGAAAAGGGGCTGTGATTGCTCTCTAGAAATATACTCTGAAGAGGAGCAGAGACGTGGAGAAGTAACCTTACTGTTTAGGGACATCACTGGCACAAAAATAAAGGAGCATAAACTGTCCGAGAATAAATTTAGGACAGCAACGAGGTTTCTAACAATGTGAAGAGTGAGGCTCTGCCCAGCCTTTGAAGAGGTGCAGTGGGAGTGGTGCCCCAGCTAAATGTAAACTGGAGCTTGCTGAATCTGAACAAAATAAGACGACCAGCCTAGCATCACAGCAAAATGGAGTTGATGACTCCACAGGCCTTTTTAGTCCTATCTCCTATGTAGAAAAATGTGAGAAGATATGCTTCTGTTGCCGATTCAGGCCACTACAGTGGCTAAAAACATGTATTTATGAGTCAGCGCTCTGGGCACTATACAGTTAGTAACTTCTGTTCACCTGTCACATTTTTATTTGCTAGTAAGTACTGCTAATAATAGTTAGTTTATGGAGGAAGAAAAGAAAAACTGCTTTCCAAAGCTCTCAGTTTACAATCCTTTATAAAGGCATCTTAAATTCCTAAGCTCTCCTCAGTATCAAAACAGATGTAAAGAAAAACAGAAGATGCCGTTTAAGTCTGGACACTCATCACTTGCAGGAGTTAGGGTGGTACAAGTACATCTCATATTAGATATTAGAAATGTAATTATATCATGACTTGTAGAAATAATGCTGCAATTCTTAGACAAAATTTTTATTTATCTCAAAAGTACAAAAGGGCAATTGTCTTTTACACTAACTAAGGCTTTCCAAACATGCTTTCAACAGAATTAGTCATAGCATAACTATGGAAACACCAAGCTGGAACCGATTCCACCAACCCAAATCCTGCTGTGCCCACATACTGCAGGAGGTAAAGGTATGCTCTTTCAAAATTAGCTCCTTTATTCCTATTTTAGAGTCCCTAGGCTATTTGATATATATGAAATCATACAACCTTAGATTTCTGCAAATGAAATGTATGTATATTAATTACCATGCTACTCAGACAACAGGTGTTTTGTAGTTGAAATCTGGGTGCTGAAAATAGTGCATTCCTAAAACTTTCTTTCTCAGACTTCAAGATAAGACTAGGTGAGCAGGATTAGATCTTCAGTCAGCAACTATCTGTACAAAATTACTCACACAACACACCTGCAATATTAAAAGAAAGGATGAAAGGAACATCATTCTGGAAACTGCTAGCCTAGTTACTTATTTCAGTGCTTTAGCAATATCAAAAATATTTTTCCTACTGGCAGTTCCACATAATTTAAAGAAAAACTTTAGTTTAAAAATAAGGAGGGATGGAAATAAAAAGAGGGGTGGAGGATAAAGTTTCAATCACTCTTGTGTTTTAATGGCTTGCCTCCAAATTAAATCATGAAAAAATAAGCAGGCTGAATCTTCTTAAAATGTGGAGTATTGACCCAACAGATCATAACTATTTTGGAGAAGTCATCATAATCTATCATGCAAATATCTAGACAGTGGTTTTTAGACACATGGATTATTGACCCCAATATACTGCCAAAAGTATTCCATCTTGTCAGAACAGAAGCCATGCGTAATATGTGCTAAATATTTTTATTGCATTTAAGCTGGAAAAAGACACTGTAAATATATAATAGATATGTTTCTAAAAAGACAAATGAAATTATTTATTTTTCAACATGACTAATTGCACGAGAGAATGCTGAAGACTTCTTATACACACTTTCTACTTTAAAGGAAGCTGTTAAGTTACAAGAATGTAAATGTAAGTGTCAGAAGCCTCAAACTTCCAAATGTATTTGTAGTCCTATGAATTATTTTTGCTTATACCACAGTGAGAAAAGAAATACATCCCCTGTAACTCACTTTAGTTTCCACATCTGAATACGCAGCATATCTTTATAGCCAGTCATAGATCCCTAAAAGCTGTTTATATAAAATACATTAAGCAATCCCATCACAATAAAGTAAACGACAGAGAACACTGCAGATCCAAGCATTCAGCACTTCAACTTTAGCATAATATTGCACTAGATCTCTTTCTGGAAAAAAAAAAAAAAACCCCAAACCTGTCATCTGGAAAAATCTTTCCACATTGTATTTGAGAGAACCAATATCCTGTCTCTACATCAGGGGCGGCCTCTGTTAAGCATTTAAGTGCTCTCAATGAAAAGTAACAGTTTCTTCTCCAATCCTGAACTCTCAGTGACCGTCACGGAAAGTAACGGTTTCCCATTCCCTGTCAGCCAGTGGCATTAATAATCATCAAAACAAAACGAAACACCTTCGAGCAAATATCTGCTTCTGATTAATCTCCATCCCAATGAATTAAATTCATAAGAGGCAACCTGCTGCCTTGTTTACGCCTTTTTAATATGAGGAGCAGAAGTTGGATATAAGGGTTTTGCTGCCCTTAGGGCTACGAAATATGCCTCATGTGGCAGTGAGCCAGCTCTCCGAGGGAGCCTCCTTTGCTGTTTCTCTCACAGCTATTTTCTAATGGATAATTTTTAAACAGACACACACAAACACACAGGAGTCACCACAGTACAGGGATGGGGTTTTTGGTTTTGTCTAAAGTCCTGTAGGTATTTGTACTCATAACAAGTAGCTCAAGGTTCATTCCAGTTTCGGTTTGGGGTTTAGGATTTTTTTAAATGGGAAGGAGCGGGGGGGGAGGAGGGGGGTGTCTGGATTTTTTTTCCCCAGCTGCCTTCCCCTCTATACAGCACAGAACATAAAACACCTCTGTTCAGCTCAACCGACCTAGACTCAATTAGTGCAACATTTTGCACACATCCAAGCAATCACGAGACAGAGATATTTAGTTCAGTCCTCATGTGTATTGCACAGAAACCTTTAGTTAAGGGTGGAAAGAGATTTCTTTAAAAAAAAATCTCACAATGTAATTTACACAGCGTGGAAACGCCTACAAGGAGATGAAGTACCTGCACTGGGGAGATGTTCAGTTGTTCACTTCATCTTCCGTTGACAAGGAAACCAAACCGCACTTCATTCTCCAGGAAAACCTTCCACTGCCATCATTTGAAAATGTATTTATTTGTATATATGTATACATCTATCATCATCATCATCATCATGATAATAATAACCATCATAAAATACTGCCGGCAAAAGAATAAAAAAGTCAAGGTGCAAAATGTGCAAAAGTAAGGATCATCTCTTTGGCTTTCTGTTTTGCTTTGTTATCTTTAAGGAGGAAAAAAAGTATTTAAAAATGATAACTGTAACATGCTGCAAGAAAAGTTTCACATTATAAACAGGCATCAAAAACTGAAAAAGAAGAAAAAAAACCCCTGCTGATCACACTGAGTGTCAAAAAAAAAGAAACAATAACAACAATAATAAAATTAACATCTTGCTCTGTGGCTTCCACCAGTATTGCAAGATTACAAACTCTGTGTAAACACTGCTGTAAAATGCATTTGCAATTCCCATCTCTTTACGAAAAAAACCCCTTAAAAAACACCCAAAAATAAAAATAAAACAACACCAGAGAAAATCCTCTGCAAAAAAGAGTTAGAAACATGCCTTTTCTCTTATCTTTAAAAAATAAGCATCATATTTCACATCGCTTTTCTGTGCCACAACAAAACCAGTTGCATATACAGATATATAGCTACTAAATGTATATCAGTTGTTGCTGGACTGGCAAGTCTGTATTATTAATATTATCATTTTTCATTCCCAGTGACTCCCGGCCCCAGCAGCACCTTTTGCTCACAGTTTAGTAACCATCGCATGCTAGGAAAAAAACTTGTCATCAGCAAAAGATCAAATCCATTTAAACAATAATCAAAGAGGAAGAAAAAAAAAAAAAAAGAAGAAAAAAAACAAAAAAAAAACCCCAAAAAAAACCAAAAGGAAGAAAAAAAAACAGGACAAAAAAAGGAGGACAAGAATGTCAGCGGAAAGGTACTCACCGAGCGGGAGTAAAAGGGAGGAATAAAAATGAGAGTTACTATAAAATACAGTATGGCGGTGGAAGAAGGAATGAGGCGCTTTTTTTTTCTCTCCTCTCTAGTCTCTGCCTCCGGCAACCGCCACGTGATCCAGAGCCGGGCGGACTCGCAGCCGGGAGGGCGCAGCGGCGGCGGCGCCGGGCGCGGACCCAGCCCGGACCCAGCCC
>VYZW01010133.1:49685-62555 GCA_013401315.1 Balaeniceps rex
GGCACCACCACCACTTCAAGCTGTGGGAAGAATTTTTACCATGTGGATTGCCATTAGCTTTTTAATGCTGAAAATACTCTTGTAGCTTCATCAATATGTAAGGTAAAATCCCTGCTTTAAAAAGAGTTTGAAGGTTCAGGAGGAAATACGGATGGAATAGAGGGATAAAGAAATGAGCAAAGGCTTTATCATGATACATTTTGTTTATCCCTCCTTTTTTTTTATTTAGTTTTGTTTCTTTGAGGGTGAGACTGGGAGTTAAAGAATTAGGCTACCAGTAGGCATACCACTCTGACTTCAGCCTAGACAGGGTAACCAGCCTACATTCATGGCTATTTATATCTGCTTCCCCACCTCTCTCCTGCTAGAGGTTCCTCAGATACAATGACATAACTGCGTATGCAGATGATCTGGTTTTGTCAAAATGGTCCAGATTTTTTAAAAAAGATCCACTGTTAAAGTGTTTAAGTGGATAAGGATCACTAAATACTAGTTATACATGGTGTTATGTTGGGAAGTCTGAAGGGATGGTACCAGCTGGAAAGGATTAGTTGTGACAAGCCATCATCTTGTAGATGGCAACCTTCTCATTGTGTAGCCAGATCAGCATATTTAAATTCACATTGTTTTCCAAAAAAAAGATCCCAAAACATAATGAAAGATACAGACTCAAGAAAACCAAACAAAATTTGGAGAAGGTTGAGGACTAGAGGAAGAGGTTTGAATTTGGGTCATAAATCAGCAAATAACCTGCAAAAAATGGTTTAGAAGATAAGTAAGATGGTTTTTTTTCAACCTCTCTTTTGAACATGAGAGAAATAAACCAAGTAACAGAGGTTAGGGAGAAGCTGCAGGAGATATAGGTGAAATCTGTAAGAATTGGAGGAAAAAGGATAACTAATTAAAGCCAAGAGGAAGTCATGAATGCAAATATGGAGGAAGCGCTTGAGAAAGTAAAAGGAGTAAAAAAATTAGTGCTTGGGTTAGAAATTGCCTGGAGTAGGAGAAGTGAAAGATTTTAGGTCAGGCCATAGGCAGTTCTAGTAAAGTGAGTATGGAAAGGAATTTTTGAACTCAAAATTGCAGTAACGTAAAAAAAGTTGGTAATCACGGAAACTATGTGAAAGTTTTAAGAAGATAAGCAGCGCTGGGGAGGATATTGACCTGATAATAAAAATGGAGTGTGCCTCACAGCAGTAATATTCCTCTTGATAATTTCCCAGAGATTGCCCGTTGGCATTTTTGGAAAGCTAAAGTAGAAAGTCATAGGTTCTGAGGTATTCATCTGAGTCTGCTGAGATTTTATACTGTCTGAGAACATGCACAGCGCTTAATAGACTTGGTCAGGAGACAGGACAGTTGGCAACAGGATAGAAGTCAGGAACACAAGTTGCCTCAGTAATGTCTGTGTTGTGTAGTTGTAAGCCATTGAATTGGCAAATGGAAGAGTAAAAGGAATTTCACTTTATTTGATTTATGAATCAGTAACTCCTTACCATGGCAGCCGAATCCCTTAAAATATTTAGATTTGCTTTTGTAATCCGTTCAAAGACTAAAGCTCTCTATTGTCTCCCCTTTTCCAAAGACAAGGAACAATCATAAAGTATGTCTCAGGAGTATCTATAATTCCCAGAGTTTGAGCCTGCATAAATGAGAGTAAAAACCTTTCTTCAGTCTGATAGAATCCTCTCTGAATCCGTTGGCTGAATGCAAAATAAGCATGCACGGAGAAAGGACCACTCTTTAACTGTCTTTTCAGTGAGGATTGCGTTCTGGCTCACACATCTATTGGCTTCACAAGTAATTTTAGCTATTTATGCATAGATGAATACATCTTTACAGAGAAAGAGAAATTTACAGTGCATGTCTTTGCAGCGCATGTCCTGTATGTGAGAACAAATTCAATAGCTCCTTTTTGTTAATATGTGATTCTTTAAGATTGTTTACTGTAATTAGTCCTGTGCAAATCTTCATTGCACAGAAAAGCATGTAATACATTTGTATAACCTGCCAATGCATTGTACTAAACGTTAGAGGGACTGGAAGATTATTAGATCATTAGAACAGGATGAAGAACACAGCATGGAGATGGTGTTCAGGTGCTTCTCTCTGTTTCCACATGTCAATTTTCCTTACTCAAATGAGTCATAATCTCTCCTGTAAGAGACATACACATTGGTTGCAACAAATGTGGTCAAGAGAAGTAGCATCTTCGGTGTTTTCTACTTCGACTAGCACAGATTTGTCACAATGGAAATACTTTACTATTTGGCTTTTTCCTACTAAGTGGACTGGAATCACATGTGGTAATATACACTAACAGAAAGCAGTGGATGTACAGCCCAGGAAACTGTATACTTCCTCAGGGATAACTAAGGGACCTTGGGACTAGTAGCTCTTGTGTTTGTAAATAGGACTCTTCAATATCTACATGCGAGATCTACAGATAATATGGTGATCCTTCTCAGGGACACGAACAACCATGTTTTCTAAATTTGAAATATTGAAAGTACTGCTGCCGTACACTCTTTATTTGGAAATGGATCCTCTAAAATAGGTAATGCTACATTGTTCCTTGCTTTGTCATGAACATTGGCTAGGGACTCTCAAAGATTATAGAAACTCCAGCCTTTAGTTAAGACTGTGTGTAGATAAATATACTATGCGCAGAACTTAAAGACATTAAATACATACAGAGCGCATCAATATTATGCCTTAAAGCACTTTCTGTACTCGCAGTACACTAGTTTGCCTTTATAGAAAATTGTGTTTGAGTAAGCTGGAGACAAGGGGAGTTTGACAGAAGCCAGGACAAAACCTGTGTCTTCCTTCCGGAAAGGGGATGTGACAAACAAGCAACACTACTATGTATTTCCCTTCCTTGAAAAGCAGAGGAAATAAAAGATTATGAACTCTTAGCTGCCTGAGAAACCCCACCTTGATACTTTTCTTGAGCAAGCAAAGGTAAGACTGCAAGTGAGGTATAGTCAATGTCTTTAAAATCAGATGTCTTTGGAGTTCCAGTCTTATTAATGGTAGAACACACCCTGGTAAACATTGTACCTCTACAAGGGTGTATAAAGGGAATAGATTTTTCAACCAGACCTGCAATTCTTACTGAAATCTTGCTAGGGTTTTTTTGTAGACCTGTGTAGTTCATCAATTGTGTATAGCACTACAGCAATGTTTTTCTTTACTTTTGATCAGTGGCAGGGATGCTGCCTGCCTTTGGGAGCCCTCCCTGTATGTGCTAACGTTACAGCTCTCCTTTATACGAACTTGTTCAGCTGAGCCAACATAATGACAGCTTCTACAGAAAGACAGAGAGGAAGGTGTCACATCCAACTCCTCACTCATCCAAAGGTGCTGTCAAAACTTGGAATTTAATCTTTGAGATTATTGCTTAAAAACTCAGAGCTCTAGAGTCAGGATTTAGGCTTCATAAAAGTCAAGCTATGTAATTATTTGAAAGCTCTGTGGTCAAACCCAAAAAGCTCAGACTTCAGCTGAGTGCAGCTTTTAACAATGTTAGTTTGTCATTTCTATAAATGCAGTAACATATATGTATAGTGTAGTATAGTTACTGACTGAATGGGTGTATTTTCTTGATGATAAGAACTGATAAGTCAGTTAAATGCATTAGCATGGTATATAAAACTTTTGAATGATATTATTCACAAGGCAACTGCCTAGCCTCTGTGTGTAGAACACACTTGTGACAAGAAGGAATGATCAAAGACAGCTCAGATGTGTGTAGATCAATGCTTGAAGTTCCCGACTGTAGTGAACAATCTCTGAGAAACTGAGCACTGTGCAGGAAAACAAATGAATTCAGGTTTATTTATATACATTTGAGTTTTTAAAAGCTTTAATGAAAGATGGGTTTGTTTGGATTCCATTCTTCTTTAAATTTTACTAGGAGTTTTAATAAGCACACATTTGTTTTGCTTTTTGGAAAAGAAGCAACAGCTTGTGCTCCTTGGTTGGCATAGTTTTTAAGATGGAATGTCAAAACTGGATAATAATTTCTCAAAATGTGTTTATCAAGTCTTTAGAGATGGGTTTTTTTGCACAGCTTGTAGTGTGAAAATAAAGCTGGATGTTTGAAAGTGTCAGTAAACCTCTGCTGCTTGTGGGACGGTTTCAGATTGCTGGAATTTTATTGACTGAATTTTGTTGTGATGTCCTGAATCAGTGATGATGGGCATATGTGCTCAAACAGGTGAAATTGAAAATTTTGAAAAATATAATTTCATAAAAACACTAGACTGTATGAATAAATTATGTGAGCTGTTTTTCAGTACATTTACTTTTATGAAACTTTGCAACCACTGATCAGGTCTTAAATCCAAGGAAAAAAGATTTTTTCTGTTCTGTACAGTCACTTGCTTGCTTATATCCACTTTTTGATTCCCTTTATTTTAGCTGTCTGTATGAGACAGCTGCTGATTCATAAAATGCCATGTGTATAAACTTTGTCTTTGGTTTTATTACCATTTCTGCAAAATGTGATTTTGAATATTTAGCTATACTGTGTTTTGATAAATAGTATAGAAGCAACTTACCACCATAACTGAAATTTTATTTGGTCTGGTGTAAATGCAAGCAGAATCTGGGTTGTTTCATTCAAACAAGTCTCTTGTTTTCTAGTGTTATACTGATCTATCAAACCTATGCAAAGTATTTACTGTCTTCTATACTGAGTTCACTTTCACAGACTATTAGTTTCTAACACACTACTAATTCTTAGATCTTGGCATTCGTGGTGACATTACTGGATTCAAGAGGGGAAAATATTAGGAGAAAAGGAGGTGAACCATGAGATTTCCATTGTGTGGAACTTTTTTTTGGATGTGGGGCTGCTGTGTCTTATAGCTACACCAAGATCTTTTAAAATAAGAACTTTTATATGTTAGGCTTCCTACATGCGTATTTAAATGCTTGAATAAGTTAAATGGTTTAGTAACTGCTACCTACTTTAGAGTTCATTCAATTCACTGCATTCTAGTGGAAACAGGATTCAGTCAATCAAAGTTCTATATTCCTGTCCAAAGCTTTTTTTTTGTTTATGGAAACATGCAACCATGCAAATACCGTAATGTTAAAACTACATTGTTTTATGTAGAGATAAAGTGTTATTTAAAGTATTCTCATTTTAAAGATTCTCACTATAATTCTTTTCTCTCTTCTACTCAAGGTCTGAATCACAATAGAGTAAATCTAACTGGCATGAGCAAGATTCATTGGATCATTCCATTGTTTTCTCGTCATAGTACCTCTTGTTGGTTAATGTAAGCTAATGGTAACATTAATGGTATGTTAATGTCTATAAAATCACACAAATGGTGATCAAAACCAGCTAAGGTTTTTGACTTAAGCTGTTGGAGTTAGATTTAGGTTCTTTGTAACTACTGTGATAGATTGTCTAGTTCATCAATACTCAAACAGTGGAGAAGTGAAAGAGAATAGATTAAATTTGTGCAAGGTCCTGCACCTGGGTCGGGGCAACCCCCGCTATCAATACAGGCTGGGGGATGAATGGATTGAGAGCAGGCCTGCGGAGAAGGACTGGGGGGTACTGATGGAAGAAAAGCTGGACATGAGCCAACAGTGTGTGCTTGCAGCCCAGAAGGCCAACCGTATCCTGGGCTGCATCAAAAGAAGCGTGGCCAGCAGGTCGAGGGAGGTGATTCATAAAATCATAGAGTCATAGAATGCTTTGGGTTGGAAGGGACCTTTAGAGGTCATCTAGTCCAACCCCCCTGCAGTGAGCAGGGACATCTTCAACTAGATCAGGTTGCTCAGAGCCCCATCCAACCTGACCTTAAAGGTTTCTAGGGATGGGGCCTCCACCACCTCTCTGGGCAACCTGTTCCGGTGCTTAACCACCCTCATCGTCAAAAATTTTTTCCTTATATCTAGCCTAAATCTACCCTCCTTTAGTTTAAAACCATTACCCCTTGTCCTGTCACAACAGGCCTTGCTAAAAAGACTGTCCCCATCTTTCCTATAGGCCCCCTTTAAGTACTGAAAGGCCGCAATAAGGTCTCCCCGCAGCCTTCTCTTCTCCAGGCTGAACAGCCCCAACTCTCTCAGCCTGTCCTCGTAGGAGAGGTGCTCCAGCCCTCGGATCATTTTTGTGGCCCTCTTCTGGACCCGCTCCAACAGCTCCATGTCCTTCTTGTGCTGAGGGCTCCAGAGCTGGACGCAGTACTCCAGGTGGGGTCTCACCAGAGCCGAGTAGAGGGGCAGAATCACCTCCCTCGACCTGCTGGCCACGCTTCTTTTGATGCAGCCCAGGATACGGTTGGCCTTCTGGGCTGCAAGCGCACACTGCTGGCTCATGTCCAGCTTTTCATCCACCAGTACCCCCAAGTCCTTCTCCGCAGGGCTGCTCTCAATCCCCTCATCCCCCAGCCTGTATTGATATCGGGGGTTGCCCCGACCCAGGTGCAGGACCTTGCACTTGGCCTTGTTGAACCTCATGAGGTTTGCACAGGCCCACCTCTCCAGCCTGTCCAGGTCCCTTTGGATGACATCCCGTCCCTCAGGCGTGTCAACTGCACCACTCAGCTTGGTGTCATCTGCAAACTTGCTGAGGGTGCACTCGATCTCGCTGTCTATGTCATTGATGAAAATATTAAACAGCACTGGTCCCAGTACAGACCCCTGAGGAACACCACTTGTTAGCAGTCTCCATTTGGACATCAAGCCATTGACCACTACCCTCTGTTTGCAACCATCCAACCAGTTCCTTATCCACCGAACAGTCCACCCATCAAATCCATATCTCTCCAATTTAGAGAGAAGGATGTTGTGGGGGACCGTGTTGAAGGCTTTTTGGAAGTCCAGATAGATGACATCCATTGCTTTTCCCTTGTCCACTGATGCAGTTACTCCATCATAGAAAGCCACCAGGTTAGTCAGGCAGGACTTGCCCTTGGTGAAGCCATGCTGGCTGTCTCGAATCACCTCCCTGTCCTCCATTCTGCCCCTTTACTCTGCTCTCGTGAGACCTCACCTGGACGTGAGGTCCAGAGCGTCCAGCTCTGGAGCCCGCAGCACAAGAAGGACATGGAGCTGTTGGAGCGGGTCCAGAAGAGGGCCACAAAACTGATCCGAGGGCTGGAGCACGTCTCCTATGAGGACAGGCTGAGAGAGTTGGGGTTGTTCAGCCTGGAGAAGAGAAGGCTGCAGGGAGACCTTCTTGCGGCCTTTCAGTACTTAAAGGGGGCCTATAGGAAAGATGGGGACAGTCTTTTTAATAAGGCCTGTTGTGACAGGACAAGGGGTAATGGTTTTAAACTAAAGGAGGGTAGATTTAGGCTAGATATAAGGAAGAATTTTTTTACAATGAAGGTGGTGAAGCACTGGAACAGGTTGCCCAGAGAGGTAGTGGAGGCTCCATCCCTAGAAACCTTTAAGGTCAGGTTGGACGGAGCTCTGAGCAACCTGATCTAGTTGAAGATGTCCCTGCTTGCTGCAGGGGGGTTGGACTAGATGACCTCTAAAGGTCCCTTCCAACCCAAAGCATTCTATGATTCTATGAAGACAGGACAAGTTGCTGGAACATAAAAAAAAGAGTTAGAGGGGAGTCTTTAGAGGTGGGGTTTTTTTCAGCTGGAAGTTAAAACACAAGTGCTTTCATTGCTGAAGGCAAGACAGGATTTAATATGTCCCTCTTAAGAAGTATTTTCCTAGAACAAAGTGTCCTTGAATAGTTGTGATTAAAAATCATTGTTTATTACATATAATTTCTGCATGGAACTTTTCTTAACATCAAGTGATTTAGAAAAACAATATTCTTGAGATGTTGTGGCTTAGAAGACTGCAAAGAACATGTCTGAGATAAATGAGGTTTTGATTTTCAAAAGAAATCTATAGGTGAGATGATGATGATGGTCGAGATGATGATGATGTTCGTGGTGATGATGATGATGTTGATTACAGTAGATCTTTTAAAGAAGAGAACCAAAGTAACTTAACATGTCATTAATTTGACAGTTTCCATGAAGTCAATGGTATGTCTAGAAAGGAGGAACCCATCATAAAAAAAGATTGAAGTTAACATGGAAATCCTTTTGGGTAGGAATAACTTATTGAATAGCACTTGAACAACTTTTTCTCTTTTATAGACCTGCATTCTGTTGGGAAAAAGTCTGTACATCTTACTTTCCAGCTGGCCAGTCCCTGTTCATTTGGCCAGTCCCTGCCAGGTCCCCATCAAGAGGAACGGCAGTGTTCAGGCTTTTCTAAAAGACCCTTTCACATATTGCCCCTTTCACATATTGCCCCTTTGTCTTCTAAATGTAAATAGATTCCAAAAGTTAAAAGTGGGACAGAAAATAAGATTAAAAAAGGTAGGTGTTAAACAGATACAGCAGAAATGACATTTCCTTATTGTTACATGATGGGTATCACATAAAGATTCAATCCCTCACTTTTTTATTTTATTCCATGCAGAATCCTGACCATAACAGAGCACACAGCAGCAATGCCACCAGGCAAAATGGTTTGTGATGAACATTCATTTTGAAGGGAGAAGGTGAAACTCTTCTGAATTATTGAGAAGGGCAGAGTGATCAAACACACTTTTTCTAAGAAACTCCTATCACTTCTGTTCTACTTTCAGAGTCTCATTTTATTTCATCATGAATAGTTTGCATTTATAAAGTGTCTACCACTGTGGTATGTGAAGCCATGAAAATAGCAATTGGATTAAAACTGTGAAAGGCCCAGGCAAATCAAAGAGTTTAAGTAACATGATTCATACACCCAAACTCAAGAGACTGTCCCTCAAGGAATAATATTATTTTAGCACTGAATTATTTAAGTCATTTCTCTTTATTTCTGAATTTCACCTGTGCATCCTGGGGGTGTTTGAAGCCATAGAGCATTAGATAAAGACATCAGGGGGCTTTAGTCTTGCTATAGATACTGTCCTGGTCTGCTAGGCTGTGGGACATCTCCTGTGCCTTCTGCTTCCCCCATCTGCGCTTTCTTCAGCTTTGTGGCACAAGTCCTTTCACAGTCCTCCCCTTCAGCAATTCACTATTCAGTGCCCCCAGACAACACAATCTCCTCAAACAGATGTCTGCCCACCACCTAGAGTGAGACACAGTCAAAACACTCATGGCCTGATTCCTCTCTATGGGATGAATGGAAGAGCAGGAGGAGGGCCAGTGGGTGGTGGGAGGAGTAGAAAAGACCCAACTCTGTCTTGTGCTGCAATTTTAGCCAGGCGATGAAAGTCCTACCAACACAAGGACTATCATTGCAGAGAGATAAAAAGATCTGCATGCTCACTCACAGCTCCCAAAGCTTCACCGAGCCCTCACCGTTCAGAGAAATATTGATATAATATCATGATAGTTGATGATATTGTACTTTTGGGTATCAGCATCATGAAAGATTCAAACAGTAACATCCAGAACTGCTAACAATAAAAATGCTTATGAAACCCTCTAGTTCTTCATTTGGCCTTGAAAACAAACTGTGTGGGAAAATTCATGACATTGATTCCCAAAACAAAGTCATCTCAGATACTGGCTACAGTATTTCAACTCATTGTGGGAGTGGGTACTCAGTGACCTCCAAACAGCAACTTGTTCAGTGCAGCTACAAGTAAGCATAATATCGTCATTTTTTATTTATTCAGATCCATGAATAAAATACAGAATATAAGAAAAGGAGGAATGTATTGTGAATTTAAGTGAGATTAAGGAATGGAATCTATCTTGACCTCCCTGACACTAGGGTTTTTTTCAAGCAAACTTTACAATAGCCGTTAACTTCATTTGGTTAAAAATTGAGTCAATGGGAGTAACTGCACAAAAATTGGAGAGTAAAGTTGAACCTTAGGTGCAAGGATGAGTTTTTAACAAATAGGTATTACAAATGCAAAATAAATTTTGAAATTAATTTGACATAAAACATCCAAGTTGGACAGATGTTATATAATCAGGAAATGTGAGAGAAAAAAGCTGAAAATTAATTTCAGCATGCCTAACGAAGCAAAGAAGCTTAGAAGAAATCCCCCCCAACTCACTCACAAAGAACAAAGAAAACAATTGCTCTTTCCAGGTATGTCAGCTGTGTTTTGTGCATTTGTTAATTATCTTTTTACAAATGCAAAGATTAACAGTTGCATTTTTCTAACATTTTGATGGATTTCATTATATTTGGTAAAATCCTCCTCTGTGTATAAAGCTGGAATAATCTTTCCACATACATTCCTTCTTTGCTTTCCTTATATATTTATTTATTTTTGTGATTTCCAATTTGAACTCTGTGAAGAGAATTAAGGGCATGACCGCATGACTGGAGAAGCATCCTTCCATATTATTTATTACAGGGGATGAGGGAGGCATAGGGAGATTCTGGAATCTTACAAAGAGCTTCTGTTTTGCAAAAAACACACTTGGGGCATTACATTAAAATTAAACTCAAAAATTCCTATTTGGGAAAAGTTGTTCCCAGAAGTTTCTTGCCTAAAGTCAGTAGGACTCCAATGGCAGGATTCTTTTCTGCTGTAACTCATTTCATCTTGCTGAATATCCTGTGACAGGCACATCCAGGCTTCCCCACTAGAAACATATTTCCTTGTATACAGGGAACATTTCATAGCAAATAAAAAAGTAAGAAATTCTTAAATCAGTGCTTCTAGACATTTTGGAATACTTGCTCAGGTTCTTTAGAAGACAGCAGGAATAAACATCATCATGTTAAAAATTCCTTTCTGGAGCAAAAGATAGGGGGAAATTTCAGTTCAGTTCACTGTTTGCAGTCAAACCTGGAAAATGCAGGTCATTATTCTTAAATTCAGTTTCTGATAGGAGCCTAAAGTACAAAGCAGGTCCATTCTGGCTGAAATCTGCAAATTTAGGAAGTATCTTCTATGCATATTCACATTTTTTATTTCTTCAAGCCTTAGGTAATGAATTACTAGTTTCATTGGTATGATAAACACACTTCAGACAAAGCGTAGGCCAAAATACATTTCTTTCTATGACTTTCCATAAGAGCTACCTTATTGTAAATGAGTTGCATGGTGATATTAACAAATTTTAAATTAAACTTCTTATGGTGAAGAAAATTCCCCAAGCTACAGCTTTTGTATACCAATCTGTATTGTTTTGTGGGCAGAAATTAAGAAGACAATAACAAATCAAGTACAGAATTCTGAATTAACTTTGATAAAAACTAAATCTAGAACATCAAAACACCAAATGTTTATTCCAGTATTTTCAGGTGGAGAATACAACTTCACACACACAAAGTCTTTGCTGTGATTATTTCACATTTCACTTATTTGACAGATTTTTTTTTCTTCTCTTCAGTTACAGTTTGTTGTTCTGCAAGTTCCCTGTTTACCTTAATTCCTACACTGGAATTTAAGTGTAAAAAAAGCTAGAATGGCCACACTGCAACAGATCAAAGGCCTATCTAGCTTCATATTGTTTCTGAAAGTGGTCAAAAGCAAGTGTAAAGGTAAGAGTATAAGAACATAAGACCTGGACAAGAATATATGATACTTTCTCTTACAGCACTCTTCTAATTTCTAAGCACTTTCATCTCAAGAACTTCCAGAGTTGAATATACTTTCTGTCTATTTAGTAGATATAGATGATCAACAGATCTCAATGAACGGATCAACGGATCTCATTGAACAAGTCAGGTCTTGCCTTGAGTTTATGTAAACTTTTAACATCCTCCCACGAAATGTTTCATAGCTCAGCTACCTTTTGCACAAAGAACCATATCCTGGTGTTTGTTTTGAATTTACTTAGGATCCTTATAGTGTCATCCAGTCCCCCTTGTAATAGACTCTTAGGATACCAGACGGTGCCAGTGATTTTTGGCAAGATTTGTCTCAAAAAATTACACTTCAGTTGAAACTGGGGTTGGCCAGAGTGCCAATAAGTACTATGGAAGTTTACAGAGTACCTCAACCTGGATCTTATAAAATTGCTTACATGGAGAGCTTTGGTAGTTGTTATTTTTGTTACAGGAACTGCCTGATAACTTTCCAAGAAATCCAGGAGCATTATTAGCTGTAAATTTATTCTTACTTCCTCCTCCTTTCATAAAAAGCTGGGTGTATACACTGGACTGTTTCACTGGTGAAGTCTCCAGGTCTTTTCTTGCCTCCTTTGCCAGACATACATCTATCCTTCTAATGTTTTATTCCTCTTATCTGTTTCATCTTGTTATAAGGCCTAGAAGATGTGAGAACATGCTTCTTTAGTTTAGTCCATAGCACTTCTGACTCTGCTCTGTTCTGGACCAGCATAGAGTCACTTTTAATATAGGACCCTGACTGTCTTTTAAAACAGATAATGTGATCATAAGAAATCTTTGACCAGATCTCTTTAATTTAATAAAGTTTGACAGTCCATGTGAAGTCCCCTGATTTGTTCTAAACCTACTCCTTAACTTGAAGAAAAATCTGTTGGACATTAACTTTTTTTTTCTGGATCTTTGGGGAGGATGCGAGAAGAAATTATCTTTATAGCGTGGGAAAAGTTAGATTAATTTTCTTGTTTGGTTATCTTTTGTTGTAGGAGTTAAAATTAAACTGTTGGTTTTATAATTAATACATGATTGCTTGTTAACTATATGGCAAGGATGCCTAGAGCTTGAGATAAGAGCTTTGAATATTACATACAAATCAAAAGCAAACAAACAAATCAAATTAAACAAAACAAAGGAAATAAGGCCCTTGCAGAGGACTGAAAGCAAAACAAGCTTCATTTTCTCCAAAACTAGCTTCTAGAGTATGTGGAAGTTAATTTTTCCTTCTTTTAAATGTGAAACCTGAGGGTTACTAACATGCAAATAAAAAGCCAGGAACCAAAGCTAGCCTCATAT
>VYZW01010134.1:0-16269 GCA_013401315.1 Balaeniceps rex
GGGGAGGGCCTGCGGGAGGCCTGGGAATGCACAGCCAGAGCCTCTGAGGCCATGACAGAAACAAGGCTTCTCCCTGGGGGGGGGCCAGGAGGGCTGTGCAGTGTTCCCACCCAGGAAACCACCACCCATTGGTGAGCTGAGAAGAACCCTGAGGGAAAGGCTCTGTCTTGTCAGGACGGAGTAGGCAGGAAGGGGAGGTCCATTTTCAATGTTGTTTTCTCCTTTTGCCTTTAAAATCAGAGCTCTAAGTGGTATTTAAAAAAAAAAAAAAAAAAAAAAAAAAAAAAAACAAAAACCAGCTTTTTTTAGTGAGAGTTGTGGCACAAGGTCTTTCTGCTACTGCTCTGGTGTGTTCTGAGGGGAGGTGCCGGTGGCTCCCCTTCAGAGCCGTGGTGGGGTCGGGGGGCTGGTTGTTGTGGGGTGGGGTGCGCAGGGGCCGCTCTCCCCAGCAGGACCATGCCTTCCCCACGTCCCATTTTAGCAGGCAGGCAGCATTTCCAAGGGGGACCACATCAAACCTGTTTGTGCGGCATGGTCCCAGATGGCAACATTGCAATGAAAACTTACGAGCTTCGTGACTTTGGAGTCCTTCATTTTGTAACCTAGTAGCATGTAAAAGTAAGTACCTTTAATTATCTTTCCTTTTTTTAAATCCTCTTACAGAATGAAAAAGAACAATCAAGAATAACCTGCCTGCGATAGATTTGAGGATATATATATATAGGTGGATGGTTGTTCTGGCTACAAACCCAGTGACATTTAATTTCCTTGAATTGCTAAAATACCGGCCTTGCAGGGTTGCAGGCTTTGCTGGCTCTCGCAGCAGAACCTGTCGGCTTGTTCTTCCGGGATCCATGGGCTCTTTTCCTACAAATATGCTGCATCAGGAAGTAAAAACTGAAAATGTTGTGTCCTTGGCATTGTCTGCACCCTGGGTTTTAAACATTTGCCTTACCCAACAAATATTAGATACAAAACGGCAAAAGAAACTATTGTTAAGAATTAATGAGTGCTTAAAAATCTATAGATTTATAACTTTTTTCCCACCCTGATTTCATATTCTTGGAGTGGTTATTGTGGGTGTCATTGTGGATGAATCAGTTTTTCTTTGAGTGTGATGGTGGGGGTTCACTTAGCATTTACACATCAAGGAAAGGAAGAGTTACCATTGGGAAAGACTTTTCTGGATCAGACTGTTGTGTATTTTCTTTTGTTGCTGTTTGTAGCTGCTTGTTCTGTAGCTTAACAATAGGGCATCATGTTTCAGCAAGCACTGTAGAGGACAGTGTTACCTTATTGCCACTTTCCTGATACTTCTTTGTCAGGAACCAAATCCAGGGCCCTTTGGCGTGTCTCTTCAGGCAACAGTGGCCCTCATGTTGTCCAAAAAGCGGATTCTTTACCCGGTGTGCAATCAGCCAATCCTCACGCACTCAGGAGAGATATTGCTTTATTTCATTTCTGCACAGAGATGGATGCTAGGTGGTAATTCCACAAAGCTAGCACGCCAACGAAAAATTTCTACAGTAATTTATACACACTGTTACATCGTATACACCTATCTAATACATATTCATTAAACTATCTTATCATTTTCTTTTTCCATTGGTCTATATTTTCTCCGCTTCAATTTAAAGCTACAGTGTGATTTTAATTTACTGCACATGCTCAAGGAAAGTGGGGAGGTAGTCCTTTTGGTATTGAATTGGGTTGGTGGTCGCAATCTCCCCCTGCCAGAATTACCTTTCCCCTAGTTACTGTGTCTTCTGCTGACTTTATGCTTGAACTAATCTTCTATAGATAAGGACGTTCTTCAAACAGTTCAAACTTCAAACAGTTCCCACAGCATTATCCTGGAGAAACTGGCTGCCCATGGCCTGGACAGGCATACTCTTTGCTGAGTAAAAAACTGGCTGGATGGCTGGGCCCAAAGAGTGGTGGTGAATAGAGTTAAATCTAGTTGGAGGCCAGTCACAAGTGGTGTTCCCCAGAGTTCAGTGCTGGGGCCAGTTCTGTTCAACACCTTTATCAATGACCTGGATGAGGGGATCAAGCATACCCTCAGCAAGTTTGCAGATGACACTAAGCTGGGAGGAAGTGTTGATCTGCTTGAGGGTAGGAAGGCTCTACAGAGGGACCTGGACAGGCTGGACCAATGGGCTGTGACCAATTGCATAAGGTTCAACAAGGCCAAGTGCCGGGTCCTGCACTTGGGCCACAACAACCCCATGCAACGCTACAGGCTTGGGGATGAGTGGCTGGAAAGCTGCTTGGCAGAGAGAGGTCTAGGGATGTTGGTTGACAGCCGACTGAATATGAGCCAGCAGTGTGCCCAGGTGGCCAAGGCGGCCAACAGCATCCTGGCTTGTATCAGAAATAGTGTGACCAGCAGGACCAGGGACATCCTTCCCCTGTACTCAGCATGGGTGAGGCTGCACCTCGAGTACTGTGTTCAGTTTTGGGCCCCTCAGTACAAGAAGGACATTGAGTTGCTGGAGTGTGTCCAGAGANTTCTTCACGGAAAGGGTTGTCAAGTATTGGAACAGGCTGCCCAGGGAAGCGGTCAAGTCACCATCCCTGGAGGTATTTAAAAGACGGGTAGATGAGGTGCTTAGGGACATGGTTTAGTAGTGGACAGGTACGGTTGGACTCGATGATCTTAAAGGTCTTTTCCAACCAAATGATTCTATGATTCTAAACAACCATTAAATCATCCTACCATCCTTGAGAGTCTCTGAGACGATTAACTGCTAGCCCAGGATGTGAGTGTGGGTTAATAGTGGCACAAGCTGCAAATTTAACCCTTTAGTTATTTTAGTTCCTGGTAATATACACTTTGTTCTACTACACAACAATAGCTCATTCTTGCAAATTTGGCTTATTTGCAGGTTACGAAACAACCTTGAACTAACGACGTTGCTTATGACAAGTGGTTGTTCATTAAGTTGCAAAAGCTATTTTACAACACTCAGATTTCAGTCCCTTGGAAGCCTGGTTACAGAATTTATTATGCCTGGCAAGATATGTGGATTTTGAACACTTATCCTGTTTTTTTCACCTTTCCTGGACATGTTGCCTCAGGTGAATACATGTGACATGTCAAATGTAAAACTTATATAAAATGTTTGTTCAGGCACTGGATTTAGTAAATGGTTACCTCTGTGTAACAGTGCCTTTTCTTTCATGACAATCTATTAAATCCCTGTATGACATACAAGCTGTAACAACCTGACATATATGGGATCTAAAACAAATACTTAAGGCTTATTTTTTGTTTTCTTGAGATGAGATGAACTTTTGCCAGGGCTGGAGGCCAGAGTTTGTATTCTAGTGCACAATATAGCAATGCATTGAAAGTTTCTTATGCCGGCTATTGATTCTCGTTATTCACAGGCAATGAGTCATGACTGCACAAGAGCAAATAATTCACTGTAGTTAGACAGCAGTTACCATACAACTTAGGCACCCTCACAGGTTAAGATTCTTATGTTTCAAATCGTTGTTGAGTTATTTGCAATGTGATGGTATATTCAGCAGAATGGTACTATCTATCCTTTTCTTCTCCCTTGAAACGGCTGTAAACCCCGGCTGATCTGGAAGCAATCTTGTCTGAATTTTGTTCTGAGGACTTCGATGTAATGAAGACTTTGGATACTCCTTTGTGGTGGCAGTTGAGGAATTTGAGGCCACAGAAAAGAAGTGCTTGAAAATCTCCTGTTCTGCAGTTAGCTAGGATCAACTGATGTGTGACACTACTTTTGGGCCAAGATTCTGAAATGGCTTTTAGTTATATGGACTACCGGGGCTTTGGCAATGTCACCAGAGTTCACCAGAGAATGAGAGGATTCCTCAGGTGCCCTGGGTCTGAGGAGTCTGTATAACACCATGGCTTTTCATGGGAATGAAATAATCCCATAATGCCATCAGGTTTATAATGCCAAAGTTAAGGCATTTTAGAGTTAGCATTTGTCAATGGTTTTCTCCTTTTGACCACACTGTGACATGGTTAGCCAACCTATCAGATAAAGCGATTTTATTACGTACGTGGAATGAACGGGGTATGTGCCAAGAGCGTGTGACTCAGTGTGTGTGCCTGCACTTACATGGTGAAGGTGAGCTGTAGACATGCAAGTCCTTAATGTGTGTAAAGCTCTTCATGCTGTGTCCAACATTATTAGATACATACACAATTACTGTACATCACTGGCACTGTAGCATCAGGATTTTTGATTAAGGATAGAGCAGTCTCAGGTCCAGAGATGCAAACCAAACACAGAAATGGTTGGACAATATTTTCAAGTGGAAATACAGACATGCTGGGAAAAGGGGAAGTCCATATTAACATTGCCTGTGCACTGAATTCCAGAAGTGGCCTCTGGAGCGTTGCTTCCACAAAATGTATTGTACATGTTGGTGCAGCCTTGTTTTTGTGCACTCTCCATGCTCCGTGCACAGAATAGCTTGAGATTACACAGCTAGAAATTCATGGAGCCTGTGGAGAGATCTGTTAAAACACCCTATTGAGTCTAGCAGTGCAAGATTATTTTGTGAAGCTGCAATGTGTCCTGAGAGGCCACTTTAACTGTTTTTCTCACAGCCTTTAAAAATCTTTTCTCAGAAGAGTTCTCGGTTCTGCTTATCTGTATGAACAAAGCAAAATTGACTGTCATTTAATTCAATTATGGATCAATATGTGTTACTGTACTTAACAGACAATAGCGTAGAGCTGCTTGTTTCAATTATCAAGCATAAGTAATGAAGAATTTGCTCTTAGCCATAGAGGAGAGAGAAATAAAGAAGCAGTCACCTGAGCTATGAAATTTAACTATTACATTGTATAAAAAGGCAGTGAAAATCAGGGGGAAATACATTGTGAGCATAGATAGGTCTGTTTGCTGAGGAAAACAACTGGCAAAAATTTGTTTGCATCCCTTTAAAAGGTGTATGTAGTGACATATGGGACAATTAAGCAGATAATTGATACACAGTGTAGTTTGGTATTGACTGTTCCTCCGTAGAGTGAGCTATTATTAAGGCAGTGATTTCCATGCCTTCAGTTTCATGTACAGGTATGGGCATGTCGTTAGCAGTTACAATCATTATATTTTTTGCTCCCACTAGCTTGAAGTTTCCTGTCACCTGGTGCTATGGAGCTTATATCCTTGATCACTGCCTATAAGAGACAATTAATTTTGTCTAGAACTTTTACTTTCTCCTTTGTTCCATGGCTGCAGTCTAGCAGCTAATTTCACACTGAGGACCTAACTGCTTTACCTTTCCTGGCATTTTTCCTCTGCTTAAAGCATTCATAAAGACTGTGTAACTGCTTCTGAAGTCCTCATTAGAGTTGAGAAAAACTTGCCCGGCAAGGAAATACTTTAAGAAATAAATGTGAGTGTGTGTGTATTTTAAATGCTATTGAACTCTTTAGCCTAGTGAAATTGTATAGTGCTGTTTTAAAACAGAAAAACTGTTGCCAGTGCGCTCTCACGCATTTCTCTAGTACTGAAGCAGAAGTGGGCATAATTAATGACGACAGACCAGTAGTGTGCTCCACTTCATGGCTGTCTCTCTTTTAGCTGAGATTTCTTTATATTGGAAAAAAATTAGATGGAGGTGTGATTTTTTTAAAGGTATTTCTATCTTTTATATATTCCAGTGTCTTTCCAACTGTTTCAACCAAGAATAAAGTCTAGAGTGTCCTAAAGTCTGAATTTGGCATCCTTAACTCCAGTAGAGTCAGGATTTTCATGTCTGTCACCTGCTTCACACACCTCTCTCCCTGCATGTCAGTGAAGATTCCAGTGTTGTATAAACTAAGCAAACTTCTTCTAGGAAACCAGTGGAGTGTGGCGGCATTGATATTCTGCCACTGTGTAAAATACTGCAGCTCTAAACTTCTAAGCAATATGCAGTGGCACTTGCAGCCAGTTTTACTGGGATATCCATTTCTTGTCCCTGCTTTTTACTGCCTGTCTCTTCTCTGCCTCTTCCTTGACCACTCCCTTCTTAGAGGAGAGCAATGCTGCTTGTATGTCTTCTCCGCTTTAACAGGGGATTTGTAAGGGGGCTGCTGGTGGGTTGTGCCTCCATCCTTGCTCTTCTGCCAACACCCCAGTCTTTCCACCAAGTGCTGGAGCAGAACAGAGGTGCACGGAGTGGGTCTGCATTTTGCAAAGAGGGAGTGGGTGGAAGAAAGTTTTGTTTTGTTTTGTTTTGTTTTTTCCTAGAATTGATTCCCATATGTCTCCAGCGGGAGAAGTTTTAGGGGGACAACTCTTAGCCTTCCAGTAAGATCAAATCATCTGGGGAATAGACAGTAATGGGAGGAGGTGAAGATAAACTTCCTCTTGCTTTTCCCAACCAGCTGGCTGAAATGTCACTGAACCCTTGTCCAGTGTCTTCATAATAGCAAAAATATTTGGTGATACTCTGATACTTTGGGACATATCGCTGTTGTGGAAGACTCAAATGGAACTGCTCAGCACAAGACTGCAAATGAGCATTCAAGTATAATACAAACACAGTAAAGTTCAATTTAAATGTTAAAATATGTGTTAAAACTTCCAAGGGATGGAAGAGGAGAACATATTCCTATATCATTTTTCCCCCTTTCTCCTACTCATAATCAGATCTCAGCTAGTGTGGCATACGCAAGCTGAGTCAAATTCTTCCATCTTTCAGTTCCAAATGATTCCATATCAAAAGGTAAGTAAGAATCTGTTTCAAGTAAACCCACAATCTAAAGCATGTCAAAGCAGCTCACTTCTTCACATATTTATAATTCTGTCACCTGAAAAAAATTGCAACACATTTCTTTATAGATTTTGCAGGTAGAGTGGCTAGACTATGTAGGTTCCTGCAGCTTCTCTGTCTTTTTGAAGCGCACATAATGTGAACAAAAATAAGGCTTTTCACTCAAATTTTACGTGCATTCGCTTCCTTCAAAACTAAGTTGTGGTTACCAATCTGACTATGTCAGTGGCGTATTTCTTCATCTGACATAAAAGCAAGACAGGAGTGAGAAGGGAAATCAGAACATCTTCAACAAGAGATGTCTATTAATGCCAAAATACACCAACAGTGAATTTTCAGAACAGTTTCAGCCTCCCTCACTTCCTGTAAGTAGGAACCCAGCTGTGTGATGTTGTTTTGGCATTAAAGTGATGAGTTCTGTACAACTCAAAATTCAGCACTGAATGCTGAGTTGATGTAATCTGAGCCACAGTTGGTTTGGAATGTCAGGTGCTTTCTGATGAGGAAAGATTTTATCTGAAACTATGATCTGATCTGTCTCACAAATACGATAAAGTTCAAATCCAAAAAGTTTGACTCCCTCAAAACAGGTGCTGCAAAAATACATACATTATATATTTATCTTTAGGTTACTAAGCTTTAGGTTACCAACTTTAGATTGCTAATGATAAATACACAATTACAGTATACTCATGATTAAGGTACTTGCAGTTAGACTAGGTTGCTTTGCAAATACCTTTTTTGTTTGTTTGTTTAAAGAAAATTCATCTTGTGGATATGCAGGGTTCTCTGGACCTACACTTTTGTTTAAAAATCTCTTCTTTCCCTTGCTATCAAATATGTTTTACATTTCCTCATCCCAACATCAGCATTGAAAGGTTTGGAACGTGCTGTCATGCTAACTGATTGCTAAGTAAAGCTTTATTAAAAACAGTGAGATAATTAAAGTTTATTCTTCTCTTGTACTTAGTGGTAGCGCTTAGAATTACTTCTATATTCCCCAACAGTTTTCCTTTAAGTGAAGGGTATGACTTTAAAGAAGCATATTTTGCACCGGTTTTCTACATTCTGGGGTACGTTAAATTAATCAGCTGGTTTTACAGGCAAAATAGTGGCTGAAATATAAAAGGAATTACTGCTTAATTATCTCAGCTTTATGAATAAACCAGTATAGATTTTGTAGCCTTGTTGGAACAGAGCCCTCATCATCCTTGACTGTGTTTCATAGTCCACTGGAATAACTAAGCTTGAGGTAGAGTTTACAGATGCCAACTTCCTGCTTTCGCACTGGATTCACCTCATGCACATTTCCAGTTTTCATGTACTTTGAGCATCCTTTCACATTGTAATGGCAGAAATCCAGCAAGAATGGACCTTGTCCAGTTCTAGATGTGAGTTTTGCCATTTTGGCTGTTGCATTGAGTTGCTTGGACTGAAGACAGTTGAGAGCCCCTAGGTAGCAGCCCAGTTGATCCACCCATCTTCAGCCTCTTTGTCCAGCAATGTTCAGATGTTCTGCTTGGCACTGCCTTGGAGACCACCAATGTGAGTGCACAACATTATATTTGTCAAAACTGTTATGGAGGAAGCATTCTTGAAAAACATTTCATCACACAGATTGTGTTTTCTTGCATCTAAATTACTATTTCATGCACTTAGGTGGGAAGGAGGCAGAAGCATTATAATGAAATTGCTGCCTCTGTTGGATCAGGTTTCACTTGAAGAGCCTCCGTGAGGCTGGTTAAGACATGGCTGTACTTGAATTTTTGCTGAACAAGGTGATTTATGGGCTTCCCCACACAGAGGAGGTCTGCCTAACATTTTTCCTGACGCGCACAGTTCTCGTATGAAGAGATTATGTAGCACATTAGGAAATGCATCATTTGTAGTCCCTTACAAGAATATTCCTGGAAAGGTGAGAATGAATCCAGTACTTCTGAAGGTGTATTTAAAGCCTCTGCCAACAAGATAATCTTAAAAATTAGATACAGGTTTACTTAGTCTGCATCCAGTGCTGCTGACTTTCCTAAGCAAGAGGCTGATGATAAACTAATTCAGGAATGGGTTCATGCCTGCAGGCAAATGCCCATGGTGCAGAAATAAGAACAAGTGTAGCAAATCTGCTTCAGCTGCACGCTGGAGTCTCTGCAAAGACAAGTTGCAGCATCCTGGCAAGAACATTGTTTACAGCTAAAAGGCTGAGGTTTGGGCATAGATTTTCCTCAAGTGGACAATAGTGACATGTCTCAGCAACAGCCCATAAACGCAGAGGGGCTGGTGAGGGCACTGCGTCTAGCTGTCTGCCCTGTCCGTGGCCTGAGCTCCCTTTGACCAGCCTGATTTAATAGTGTGTGATGCAGCTGAGCCTCTGCAGTTTGTAGCTCGGTGTATTAAAGGTAAAATTGCATTGGTATGAGGCTACTTCAACATATTGAATTAAACTTGTTCATACCATAGGCACAGTAGTCTCCACAGGAAAAAAAAGACAGTGGAGACGACAGGGTGTGGCAGGCTTTAATACTCCTTTGCTTCTGAGTCAACATTTCTCACGTCAGCAGTGTTTTAGATTTCCTGGTGTAAAGTACCTTTTAACTTCCATAGAGATTAGATGCTTCTTTTTCTTCTTCATCTTTTTCTTAATCCCAAGTTGGCAACAGCCCTTGTAGAAATAAAAAATTCCGTCTGGTTCTGCAGATGAATGCCTGACTTTTAATTAACCCAGTGAACGCATATAGATCAAATTTGCTGTATCCATTCATCTGTACTTGAATTAAGAAAAGGGATGTGTGCAGTGCTGTAATGTAGTAAAGTTTATTTTTCATTAACCTGATTTGCACTTGTAAGTTAAATCTCATTAGTACAGCTCATTCATCGTTTATATCTAGGGCCACTGGGAACGGTTTGATTTTCTACCTACTTGGTTCTAGGCCTTAAAAATATGTCCGTTACCTGCAGCTTTCAGTTTTTCATTGAATTGATACCAGTATTTGTAGGACTTAGTATTATATAACAACAAAGTTTTCTTAGGCCTGGGTCCCTGAATCCAGATTTCTAAACCTTTGTCCACTTTAGCTTTTGCAGTATGTAAATTATGGATCTGAGTTTTGCAGATTGGACCTATTTTTATTCTTCCTAAGCAGCTGTGAATCATCTTTGAATAGCTTCTCATTTTGATGGGAGAGCATATTGAATCATAGAAAACTGGGGCTTACAGAGCCCATCTCGCTCCCTGTTTCACTCCTGAGTGATGTTTAACTTGCTGGCATACCATTAAGATTCCAGAAGGAAGGAAAAACAATGTACCCTCCCTCTTCACTCCCTCCAAAAAAATCCAGGCAAATTTATCCCAGTGACTTCCAACTTTAATCTTGGAAAGATTTTCCTAATGTCCACCCGAATCTTTCTGGAATGCTGCAGGAAGTGAATCTTTCAGGAAACAAATGAGCTGCAGCAGAAATGGCCTGGGAAGGATGTTTGGAGGGAAAATGTAGCACGGGAGGTCATATTCCATGTTGCTACTCAACTGCCTAAAACAAGTAAGTTGCAAGAAAGTTCACTCTAGTTTCAGGGGTGTTAAAAGCAGAGAGGACTAGGACAGGTTGCATTCTGAGCTTAGTGGCTCCCTTAAAGGAATAAATATGGCAACAAAAATATCCCTGGTATTCTATAGCTGCTGTCAACTGGAGGTGATCAAAAGATAGTTGCTAATGGTGTATATAGTTAAGCATTTTCTTTCCTGACAGCTTTTCCTGAATAAGCAATTTAAGTTGGATTTCTTTGCACTAACTAAACTGCTCTAAATGTGGTCCCACATTATTCTGTATATGCTTTTTATTACTCCTCAGTGCGTAAGCCCTAATAACCGGCTAATGGTAATGTTTCCTTGTAAAATGCAAATACAACTTTTTGTATGGGAGCACCTAATTCCCTCTCCTTGTTAGCCTACACTAAGGGAAACCAAAGTGCAAACTTCCTAGCATGGCACAAAGTAATCAAGTCATTTTTAGGACCTAAGTGGGTCAGAGATAAAAATCAGATTCCAGGATAGGGCAAAACAGGAGCCTACCTGAGTTATGTTATTGTTGTCAGGGTGGGCTTAAACATGCTCACAGATGGAACCAGGCAGGTTCCCGATGTTGCTGAAACTGGGTAGCCAGTAAGTTCTTTTCCTCAGGTGCTACATTCACTTTCAAATAGGACATTTCCTGAATAGGCTACAGGCCCTCCTGAGCATTTATTCCTGCACAAATTGTATTGCTCAACATGAGTTGTGCTTTAACCAGTATAGATAAGTCTTCGTAAAAGGCTGTGTGGACTCTCTTTCATTTTAAGCCACACTTATTTTGGTTTCAGATCAGTAAGTAAAAACAGGTAGGGGAAAAATCAGAATGGTTTTCAGTGAAGTAGGAGTTTCTATAGTGATTCCTCTGTTTTGTTTAATTCTTGTTTCAGATTTTTTTGTTCTGCACATATGTATAGGTATCTTTCTTGAATAAAGTCTGAATAAAAATTTACTAAGGGCATCAGGATTTCACCTTTTACTTTTAAAGCTTAAATGTAATTTTATCATGGCTTTTAATGAGTTATCTTGTGAGTAAGGATGTAATGATTTGACCAGCAGAAATAGAACCACAAAATAAGCTAAGCTGTTAAACATTATTTTTAGTTAAGAACAAACACTGTCTTTGAAGGTTCTCTGTGCTTTGGCAATCAAGAGTTTTAATGGACTGTATGAGATGGATAGCATTAGCAAAGACTTTGTGGAGAACTGTAAGCAGACAGCCTTTTAGAATGGGAATACATTACACTGTGTTTGATGAAGTAGAACCATTGTATACTTTTATTGCAGTGCTGCCATTATTGGAACAAAGAGAAACCTCTTTTATATAAATATTCTCCAAGGGTAAAAAAGAAAGGTAAGAACACATTCAACTAGTATATTCTCTCAACTGTTTTATTCCCGCCTCCCCACCTCCCCCTGTGATTTAGTTCTAGTAAGAAGGAGGGGGAGACTGAAGGAAAAAAAGGAGATTGGGAAAGAAATCTGTCCTTATGAGATGCTAACGTGTTCTTCTTCAGGAAGTCACCTGTCAACAGAGAAAGTTATTCACTTTAGCAACTACTGTCTTTGTGCAGTGAAGCTGCCGAGTTTTGACAGTTTGTAATGTCAGTGCTATCTTTGTGTCCTTTTACTCCACTTTGTTTCCCAGAGTCTCTAGTATTCTGTATCAACTGCTACTTCCCTTCAGGGCAGCATTTTCTGATAGTCTATTCTTAACTGTAAAACTTGGCTCTTCATTTCCCATATAGAATTTTCTCTTTATTTTTCTGGGACTAGGATTTTTATTTACAGTGTGGTGTAATTTCTCAGGGGTCAAATGTGTAAATTCAGAATTCCCAGAGCCTGTGGGCATAGAGGTTCTGCTAATATGCTAATTCTGCTTATGAACTTTGGCTTCATAAGACCTTTTTCTCATCTGAAACTGCTTGCCCATGTTTCATAACCAGGTTTGTACTGTGCCTGATAATGGAAGGCAGGAAATGGGACTGCATTTCTCTAGTCCTCTGCCAGTAAATCCATAGCTGTCAGATGTAAGTTGCATCGACTGTGATACCCAGACTGAGAGAATTGTACTTATAAATTAACCCTGTATTTAATAGTTTCCCTGGTGCTAATGTATGTTGGAGTGTCTAGAAAAGAATCCCAGAATTTAATTGTTGTTAGTATCATGCTGGTTTATGTTTTGACGTAAACCAAATCTGTATCATGTGCTTCCAATAGTACATGGATTTACTATTATTGTGTTATTTTTTTATTGTCATATTCTCTGGACCTTTGAGATGGAGACTTAATAAAAACAATTAAATAGTGCTGTCCGTAGCAGCAACAATAGTAATAAAGAATCAGACTAATCCACAAACAGAAACTCAGCGTACTGAAAAGGAAGATTATCTAAGGAGTAATCACAATGTTGATACTAATACCGAGTTAATCCTGTTGAAATAATAAGCTTACTCAAACCCCAGCACTGGGCATGAAAACTCAGTGCCTGAGTGCAGCTTGAGACCTTTCTTGGGATCTGAGGAGCACGTGCCGCGGTTACAGGCTTTGAGAGTGTCAGAGGGCAAATTTCATGGGGCTGGACATTGCCCTATGTCTAGCTGACGGTAAGTGGTGTCAGAGCTGGCCTACACTTGAGCGACACTGCCTTTCCATGGAAGCCATAAAATAATGATTGCTTTTCCTCTGCATGAATGATGCCAGAGGAAAGAACTCAGTGGTTTATCAAAATATCATGCTTAACTTCCAGCTCAGGATATTTCTGTATTTGAAATAAGTTCAAAGGTGAATGTGCATTTAAGAATCTTATAAAACAGCTGAATGCTTGCATACGACTTCTTAATTAATCCATATCAATTGCTCTGTGGAGCCAATTGTACTTTAAAAGGTAGGAGGATTAAGAGACCTTTCCAAAGAATCACGTGCAAGCCATAATGTATGAGGGACGTAACAGTGAATGAATCCATGGGTCCTTTATTATTAACCGGTGTAAACTGACAGCTGTTTCCCTGATGTCTGGTATTTGGAAATGCCGAGCAACTCGCATCTAGCTCTATCTTCACAGACTGAACATTTTCTGAGAAGAAAGAAGTCATGCCTGTGGTGCTGGACAAGGAAAATCTTCGCTTTCAGAATGATAATGCCAGAACTGGATCTGTCCCAAACTTTCATTGAGCTATTTGGATTTTTTCCCTTATTTTCTATGCTTTGTTCTTCCAGTGGGAGATGCTCCATAATGCATAACTCTACTATTTCACCTCTTGCTGTTGTGGCATTTAAAAAATATATTCCAAAAAGCTGCTCAGGTAGATGAAGATTCCTGGGATGGTGTGTTCCATCTTCTTGGACAAAGTGGGACTGGCAGTAGCTTAATTGCTATAAGCAGTGGCATTTTTTACCTAATCATGGAGTTGTAAAAGCAGCAGTCTTATCTTCTTTGCAGCACTGGAAAAAGCAACAGTCTGTCTTCTTTCCAGCAGTGGGAATTATTTTTCTAATGAGTTAAATGGGCAGAAGGCTTTCAAGGACTTGCTCTGCACCTCGGAAACTCTTCAGTACCATAATGCTCTGTTTAACACACATATGTTCTGCCTCTTAACAAGAGCCAGTTGAGAAGCTGTCTCCTTGAAGATCTGCACAACCATCTTGAAAGCCCGTCTGTGAAACTCCTCATGTAGTTTCCTCCATCTCTACCCAGCCTATCTAAACTGAAAGAGAAGCAGAGCTTCAAGGGGTAAGGATAGAAAAGGTGGATTTTTCCTTATGAGAAATGTAGCTCTTTGGACTTCCTGGCTGCCACCTCTGCATAAAATGATAAGCCAAGGCTAATATTATAAGCAAGTATTTCCTCTAAATGAAATACCTAGAGAGATTCTGTGTTGGTCAGGCTGTATTTAAGTCTAGACATTTTATATTCCTTTTGACTTTCAGACATTGTCATTCCCTCAGGAGAACTGATTTTGTTGGCAGTGTCTGCTCAGCAGCTTATCCTCTTTACAGCTGGTAGTTGGTTCACAGGAAAGCTCTTGTTCGTTGTTGGACCCTTATGATGAGAAACAGTGTAACAGCNNTATGGTGAGAAACAGTGTAACAGCAGGTACAATTACTTCTGTTTTCCTTCACTTGGCTTGATGAAATACCTGTGGAGAGAGTGATAGGGAAGGAGGCTGGAACCTCTGAGAAGCAGATGTCCATTGCAGGTAATTAATGCATAGATCTGGCATACCCAAGAGTTTTATAAGGGATCTGACACATGTCAGGATGCAGCTGACTGCTTTCCCTGAAGTTCCTTTTCTGTCAAGCATACTTACCTTTTGACGTATCTGTAACTACCGCTGGGTACAGAGGTCTCAAAGTAGGAGTCGGATAACTCTCATTGATTTATGGTGTGAGGGATGAGAAAGGAATGTAATGCTCTTCAGGTGAACAGTTTGCCTTTTTCTCCCATTTATGCCTGAGCATGGTTTGATCCAAATGACATCCCCAAAATGAGCAGGAATCTTTCAGGTTTCTGTCACTGTTAAATTTCCTACAGAATTCACAACAAATTAATCACGACATTTGTTTGCAAGTATCCCTGAAGTTGTTCCTGGAGAAAGCAATAATGTTTGTGCTTGTAGTAGACTTTCTGCACAGCAAGTCTTGAAAAAACTCTTATGCTATTTTCTGATTGGAAAAACACTTCTGTGGCTTAAATGTAAAACAGGAAATGCCTTACCAATTCTGCAAATCAAAGTGTCTTCTTAAAGTAGCTAATAAGTAAGTGCACTTTTCAATGGTCTGAGGTTCAAGATTAGTGTTTTTCTGAGCTTTTTGGAATGCCAATCCTTCCCTTCCACAATGTATAGTCTAGAACTTTTCTTCTCAGGAGCTGCCTATATCACTTGACATGCTTATCTTAGTTGCTTAATGCTTGAAACTGTATTTTGAATTAAGGACTTCACAGACTCTACAGACAAGCCTACTGGATTATTTTCAGGGCTCGTCTACCAGATCAGCCAAACACTGAAGGAGAAAACAGCCTTTCTCAATGCATGCTGGAGAACTTGGGCATGCAACATCATTGTTTTTTTTTTTTTTCTGATCCTACTGCTTTGTTACCTGTTTTTCCAAGTAACTTACTATCAAATCGTTTAATATAGGATCATCTTTCTCAGTGGCTGCCTATCAATTTACAACTGTGTTTCACATAGTAGACTACAGCTTTTGATCTCAGAAATCTACCCTGGAATATGACCAGCCACCAAAATGACTTCTGGAACTACTGGAATTCTGGAATTCCTCAAGCTGGCCAATTAACAACTACCTCTGGTTTTCCAGTCTTCAGCACAAACACATGCAGCCAGGAATAACAGGATCTATTTTGTATTTTCTGTTGTGTATGCTACTTCTGCCTACTGAGTCTTTGCTCACAAATGATAAATTTTTGTCAAGTACTGTGTGAGAAAATTCAACTACTTAACATTACAAAACAAAATTCTGGTTGATTTGATCTCATTTTCAGGGTTCTCTTTTCTTTGGGAAACAGATGTTCAACAAATATCCTCATACTTTTAAGACTAATTCTTTTCTTTATTTATTTTTTTTAATATTGTAGTTTTTAATTAAATTAAGCAATTGCCTAGTAAATACTTTTCAATTTAAAAAATGACAAGTTAATTACTGGTCCATTTTGCATTTCTGAGAGACAAAACTTTGGCTGTGAAATGGAATTACAATTTCTAGTATAAACTATATTTGATGCTTTCAGTTAGAAGTGATTGTACTGACAGCATGTATTCTGCAAGGGTCAAAATGACCTTAAGAACCTTCCTTTTCAGATTAACTTTTGAGGTTTTTTTCTTGTCTGGGGATGTGAGGTACTCAGAGTGCCCTAACTCCCCCCTTTCTCTTTTAGAAGATAGCATGCGAAGAGATCTACATCAACCTCCTTCCTGGGAACTTGCTAACGT
>VYZW01010136.1:16422-62345 GCA_013401315.1 Balaeniceps rex
GGCGGCCCCGGCTGGGGCAGGGGGGCGTTTGGAGGTGGCCGCGGCGTGCGGGAAGCCGGGCTGGGGCAGGCGGCACCGCGCTTCCCCGGGAAGTTTTTTTTCCCCAAAGTCACCTTGAATTGCGAGCGGTGATTAGATTCGCAGGATGAGCCGCCGTCATATATTTAGCGGTGCTGTGTTTCGCAAATGCTATTTTTTTTTTTAATGCGTGTGCAGCCAAAGAGGTTTTCCGTGCCAAAACAGCTTGATGTGGGGTTTTGTTTGGTTGGCTGATTTTGGGCTTTTGTGGCTTTGATGGTTTTTTTAAGTTCTAACGGAACTAGGCTGAAAATACGTGGTGAAATTCTAGTTGAAAGACATTTAGAGCCGTGTCTCTTCAAGCCAAAGTTGGAGCACCTTATAAAAAAAATTTGTTAAGGACCTAAAGCTCTCTACATCACTGGTGCTCATCCTCCCACCGGCATGAAAGGTGGCAATAATCAGAAAAGATTACTTCAACCAGCTGATCTTTTAGTGGTGTAACACAGTGATTGACAGCACTAGGGGAAAAGCTTGTGCTTCCCCTCCGTAGCTCTCCGTTAGGAGTAGCTCCAAGCACTTCATGATGTGTCATGCTTTTATTACTTTTTATTACTGATACTTAAAAAAAAAAGCCTATTCTTCTGGCTACAAAACAGCTGTGGCAGCAGAAACCAGTGCTGGAAATGCTTTTGTGTAGAAATGTGGATGGTCTGAAAGGAAAGCCAATTTTCTGGCATTTCAAGGAATGCTGTTGTACTTGACATGAGGACAAGGAGGCATGCATGAAACCAAACTGAATGGATAAGGCAATTACAATATTAGAGGTCACGTAGAAAGTGAGAACTACTGCTGTAGGGGCTTGTTCCTGTCATATTTAATGTTTGTTTAGCAGCCATCCTGTTCTCATTTGAACTTGCCTTTCATCAAGCACAGAAACAGATGTGTATGGATCTGTTATCCACAGTCTTCCCTTATGCCAGTGGATTATTTTGTCCTCAGTAGTTGCCACGTATTGCAGCTCCGCTTGTTTCTTACGATGCTGTTCCGTAGTCTAAAATACCCTGTTGTTCAGAAAGCTTTCATAAATGTTTTCCTTCCTAATCTGCACTTCGCTATTCTTGAGTTTAGCATCATATGTCCCATGAATTCTCCATTACGAGTGCATGCACGCTTCAGGTGCTTTTAGATCTACTAAATCATTATTTAAGCCAGCAGCCAACCTTTATTTCTCTTCGTCTGAGCTACTTCCAGTGTATTAGCATCATTATGGTAACGGGAGCTCAGAAATGAATTTCTGAAGGGGTCACACCAGACCCGTATTATGATTTGTCACTTCCCAGCTCAGTGAAATGTTTCTGCATATGGATCAAACCATACATTCTGCAAACACTTAGTTGATGGAAATCAGACGAACTATCCAGATGGTTCAAGAAATGCATGTATTTTGGTGGCATAAAGACAAAGTCTCAAAGCTCCACCGATTAGTTTTTTTTTTTTTTTTTTTTATCCTGTATCTTTGTTTCAATTTTTTGTCAGATTTCCTGCTCAGTTTCAGTTTATGGTTTCATCCAGTGATACAAGGACAATTGTTCTACTGTTTTTCTCCCTCCTCTCTGTTGTTTGGCTGGATTTCTTCAGACTTTAACCTGGAGTTTCTTAATTAAACCTCCTGGTCAGAAGCACTCTGCTATGTGCAGTTTCAGGTGGTATGTCAGGTATGGTGGGAACTGTGTTGAGCCAGGTCTAGCTGTCTTCCTCAGCCTGTCCTGCCTCCTCATCACTGTTTCAGCCAGAGGATGCAATTTTCTCAAGCCTTCCCGGATTGCCACTCATATGATCATTCCTTAACTCATTTCTCTCAAAATGACCCTGCTTGTTTTAAGCAGTTTAAGGTGCGATTCCATGACGGTTTCAGATGCTCTAAATCCCGACTTCACCCACCCCCTTTCCCATTGCCAGCTCTGCATTCCTATTGCTTTTCCTGTGCTGGCACTTTGCTGCATCTCCTGCAGGGTACTGCCGACGGGGCTGCTTTTGGCTGTACAGGTGAGGATACAATAACCGAGTGAGTCGGTTTCAGGAGTGAGTACCTCTGTCGGGAGGGCAGTGACAAACAGAGGTAATGCTGTCCTTTCTGTTTGTGCTGTTTCTTGCAGGAACTTCAGAAGACTTGCTGTTTGCATTTCTTTTTCAGTGTTGCAATTTGTACTAATTACACCTCTTTATACTGACTCCATCATTTGTTCCTGTAAGAAATTATCCTGTCACTTACCCATTGAACTAGCAATATACTGAACTAGCTGTAATTATCAAATTGATAAAGATACATATGATGCTTAAAACAATAATACAGTAGTCTTTGAGTATTCCACCAACCCGTGACAATGCAAATGTCATGCAGTCTAATTTTAGATGTGACACAGTGAGTCTTCTGTTCATTAGCCTTTGTTTATTGTCTTGTAACCAGCTTTAACAAGATGGATTTTAAAGAATGAGCTCAGTATTTTGGTTTCTAAGCCACGAATTATAACCCCCTGGTTTATTATGGATGGATTTTTCAACTGCTATAGTTGTAAAATCCTTAGTATTCCATTATAGATGTAAGGCAAGTCTTCAGGGGATATATCCATTGACCATAAGACATTTGGGGTCCCCAGCCAAGAGTTTGTTCTCTAGGTTATTTCCAGCATGACTTGAGACACAGAAGAGAACTGCCTGGAGCTGGGGAGGGAGGCAGGGTGGGAGGAAGGAAGGTTACATCAAATAACATTAAATTTTCTTGGGTTTGCCTGGTATGGTTTATGTCAATTCTTGAGTTTTTTTGTTTGTTTGATTGGTTGCCTGGGGTTTTTTGTTTGTTTGTTTAATTAACTAGAATATAATGGGTTTGTCTGGAATATTGGGTCTTACACCAAAATTAATAAGGCCAACATCCTGGCATTTGGCACTTCATGCAAGGTGTTTGTGTCAAATCTGAATCCCCTAAAAGAATTTGTTGCGTTTTCGTGGTTAGCCAAAATGATGGGTAAACCAAAAGGCCTTTATAACATGAACTATTTATTAATTCCAATGGAAAACTTGTCTACTAAATTTTAACAGCTTTTTTTTTTTGTTCCCCCTTCAGGAAAGCAACCCAGTATTTAGTAAAGAAAGTCTTTGCTTCAGCCTCCCTTTCAACCATCTCAGCACCTTTAAAGAGGAGGGCAACATACTTCAAAAGTGCATACTGTATCTTTTCAGGTCTCCCCTAAAGTAAGCGGTGGATGTAGGAGTGAGACTCATTTTATTGTTAATTTATCTTCTTCATGCTCAATATCAGACTCCATTTTCATTGACTGAATAACTGTGGAGTCATTATGAAGGCAATAAGAACCGAGTTACTAGCCTTGGAAGTGATTACTGCTAGATTTTTGCCTCTTGAGCCTCCAAACAGGATGTTGCGTTATTATATGCAATTCTCTTCCCTGATGTACTGTCTGAGCGTTGGCCAAGCTATCAGTGTACCACTATGATTCATGCAGAACACTAAACCTCAGTGGAGCCAAAGTAAGTATACATGAGACTGTAAATGACAGTTTTCATTGCTGTGCTCCTTTTTTTACGTGGAGCTCTCTCTCTTGATGAAATACTATTTAGTGCAATCTAGTAGCCTGATTGCTAGATGCTAGTAAATCATCAGATCATGCCTGGAATCCTTACTCACCTGTCTTTTCTGTGTAGGTGTTACAGGTTTGCCTGTGAGAGACTTCTGGACACTGAAATTCTTTTAAATACGATTGGTTTCTAACAGTCACGTATGGCTCTCCCTCAGGAACATGGATGTCAGGCCACATGTGTAGTAGGCACAGCTACAAGATGAGCATCATGAATGTTAGTCCTTGAAGTTGAATTTTCAGAGCTGAAGGAATAGTTTGAAGCTGAAGCATGGTCTTCCAGCCTGGTTGTGAGAATTACAGAACATAAACCATAGCTTACATGTGTCATTTGCTTTGGAAAGTAAAAACCTGCTTTTGAAAGTATCTGAATATGCAGAAATGAGGTAAGGGAATGTTGCCAGTCAGCGAGGGCTTGCTCTTATTTGCTATGTTTGTTAGCCTGAGCCTGAGCAAGGCACAGCAGCCATTTGAATAAGACACGCACAAGCCAGCTGGTAGCATCGTGTATGTTGCACTAGTGAGCAGGAGATTGCTCTCTTTTTTACTTAGGTGATGTTCTTATATTTCGGTTTTCAATGTTTATGTTGGAGTAGTGCTCAGAGGCCCCAGAATTGAAGAAATTAACTGCTCTGCAGACATGAATAAATTGTCATGACTCCTGATGCTTCTTCCTGCTCCGCTGCTACAAACTGTGCCACAGTGCAGCAAAGAATTGAATGGTTTCTGAAGCAAGTGTGTGAGGAAACCTGGCTTTTCAGCCTCACAAAGTAGTTGCTGGGAGGAAGGGGGAGAGAGGAAAGGAAAGAGAGAAGGCTGGGATTTCTGAGACATCAGAAATGCTCATTTTATGAGCATCTCACATATATCTTGCTCATCCTCTGGCCCTCCTAAGAAAGCAGTAGCTGCCACTGTGCTTTGTGAAGTGGCTGATGGTGCAGGTTAAGCAGTACGTACTTACTGGATCCATCCCCTCCAATGAAGAAGTTCTTGTACAGGCTTGTGTGGAGCTGCTCAATTTTGCCCAGGATGAGGAATTTTTTTTAATATACTGGAGCACAACTCTGGATAGGATGCCTGTGAAGTCAGACACATTCAGAGTAAGGCAGTGCGTAGGTTTTCTGGAACACAGTTTGATCACCCTAAATCCACTGAAGTCCTCATTTAGGCATACACGTCTTCTTCTGTCCTAGCTATGAGACATGCCTAACTGATGATCCTGTAAGGCCTCTTGATCCAACTGTGTGTGCAGCCTGATCTAACACAGCTCAGAAGGTACTGCCTTTTGCACCAAGGAGATAATGCAGTTTCCAACTTCTGACCTTCCCCGATTGGCACGTTGCTTTGTATAACCAGGACAGAAGATACAAACTTGCATAGTGTACGTCCTAGTTTGCAGCAGATAGAAACTTTTCATGGAAACTTAGAAACTGGTCGGAATCTAAAATGGTAACCTAAAACTAGAATGTTCCATGTTATAATCAGACTCCTAAATCTCCCAAGCTTCCACACTGATCCTACAGTATTACGCTAAGCTTTCATTTCAAATCCTTCTAGAAAACTCAGTACAACTTCCTCTGTCATTTTAAAGAAAATATATTATGTGATCTGCCTAGTTCTTGCCACTACCATAAAGGGACGACACAGTCTGTAGCGCCTTCATTTATTGCCATTTTCTTTTTGGCTGAAGTGTTTAAAGAGGATGAAACTGGGGCAGCCAAAGGCCTGTACGCCATTTACTCCCTAATTTTAAAGGCTCAAGAAGAATTTAAATGATGTGTAGATTTTTGTGCTGGCTGTGCTGCATGTGAGAAGACTTTATCCATGTGAATTATCATTCAAGCTGTCTAGACCCCCTCTGTTGCCATTACTTTGTAAAGCCTGTCTTTGCAGTGCCACCCTCGTCCTACCTTAAAGCTGCTAAACAGCAATTACAGCAAACATCTTTGCCAGGGGGCTGTGTGCGTCGGTTGAAAGAGTGTGTACCTGGGATCTCTAGGTTTTGAAGGATTTTGAATAACTAAAGAGCATAGGAAATGAGTGTGGTAAAGCTCACTGTGAGATTTTATGGAAAGGGAGTGTGGTTTTATAAACAAAAATCTCTGTAAACAGTTGTCTGTCTCCGTGTACACTTTCACACCCACATACTCAGAAGCACCAAAATTTGTGTGTTCAAATGGTCTGGCCAAGATCACACAGAGGATAAGGATGCTGTCTGTTAAGTCCTCGTTGTGCCTCTGGGTTTCTTGATTGGCAAATGGACTGATTGTGGACCTTTTTTTTATACTTTCTAGGAGGATACGGTGTTTGGGATACTTTGTCTCGCTATTTTGTTTCATCCTTCACAAATTCATGAATGTCTTTGGGTCAGTTTATTCCTTCTCTTCATTCACATACCTTTCTTCTTAATACATGTTCTACTGCTTCTTCTGGTACTTCACACACACACACTCTCTCCGTTAATACCGATGTTAATATTTGTTACAAATCACTGCAAGAGAACCAAGTAGGTCTTTCTTTTTCCCTGAAAACTTTGTTCCTCAAGTGCAAGCCTCACTTTTTATTTCCATTTATACAGTAGCATATCAAATGCAGTTAGAAGCCTGTCCCATTAAGAAGACCCCATTTACTCTCTGACTTTAGGATTCTGCCCTATGCCAATAGGTCATTAGTGGAGGAAAGCCAAAAGGAGATTCAATTATTTGCTCAAGTCTTAAAGGCCAGTGTTTCAAAACTGCAGAGTGTGCTATTAACAAGGATGAATCCTTTGGCAATGCAAAATACTTGCCGTGTGGAACCTAAGACCCTTATTACAAATTCATGAATGATTTTAATGCATCCTGGCAGCTTTCATAAGCATTGCGGTCATCTGGAAGCAAAAAAGATCATTGGCTTGTGCAAAAATAATACAACTATGCTCATATTTGATCTAGCGCTGTAGTGGGAAAGGAATACTTAAACTTTTCTAAAAAAATTAATCAAGAGACGTTTCTACTATATTACAGCTCACCAAACGATTTAGAAGTCATGTTCAATAAGAGAGAATAACTCAATGCAGAGGATCAACAAAATTAAAAAATAGGTCTAAAACGCGCACAGCCCTTGATGTGTTGGAGGAATTGTAAAATCATGTTGTAAAACTTAACTACCACTTGTCCGAAAGTAACAATATAATACGAAAATCCGGCTATCAAGAAGTCCTTTCATTTCATCATAATTTTTTAAAACACTTTCTCCAAAATGTGGGTTTCCCTCTGAGCAGTCTTAACTTAGAGGCACTGTTTGTTGCAGAGACAAAGCTGTCAGAAAGGAAATCAGATCTGAGAGTGAGCAGCTTTTATTTCCCTGGGGCACTATGGTGCAAAATGATAGCAACAGTCAACAAGTAACATTTATTGTGGTAGATACTTGAAGAAGTACCCAATAGCTTATTTCTAGTACATTTTTCATAATATTATTTTTCCCAGTAAGCAACTATTGTGGAGACGAGATATTGTATGATCAGAAGTCAGAGAGGAAGCACGCATGAGAAAGGATGCACTGAAATGAGTAGTGTTCCAGAGCTGCTGTGTATAATACAGTCAACCCTGATGTAAGGCCAAAACTAAAGATTCAAACTTTCATAATTCCGGCTCTTATTTCTATAGAAACACAGCCAAGTTTTGGGTAGGGCTCCTAAATGCTATGAAATCTCTTCCTTCTGTAAGTAGAACAGGTTTGTCCCACTTGCTCAAATTTGAGAAAGGAACTCATGTAAAGAAAGCTTATAATTAATCTCTCTTCCCAGTCTGCCATGAAGAAATTACAGTTTTACAGCTTGCTTTGCCACTGAATAATCAGAATTAGGCATCCTTCTTCTCTGTTCAGTCATGAGTGATTTGCATTGAGGGGTACCAAAGAACAGCATAGTGAAATCACCCCCAGGCAGCTAAACAGTCTGAAGAAATTAAGTATAAACTACATATAGAGTTAAAAAAAAAAAACCAAACCTGACAACAAAAAAAACCAGAGACGAGACCCATGCCTGAAACAGAGCAACAAGCCAGGGAATGTTTAGGTTGGTTTATATTTATTTACAAATGTTGGTACAGATGGTTACCAACATTTCATCAGTATGGCTGTTTAAGCAACTTAAAAGCTGTAACAAAAAGCACAATTTATGTAGCAGCTCGCCTTCTTTAGCCTACTCTTACTTGCGTTACCCAGAACAACTCCCATTACAGTTCATCACACAGCTAAGTAGATAAAAAAGGAAATGAATGCAAGTGCAAACCCAGGGAAGCAGCATGGTTGTCCAAAACCAGAGGTCAGTGGTTTCTCCATCATGGATGTCTGCTTTGAGCGATAGTTTGTGCACAAAAGATCATTTTCAGAAGATCTCTTCCCCTCCTGAGCACAGAGTGTACCTTGGTTATTAAAGCTTGTGGAGTCTACAGGTGCAGATGCTACCTTAGCTACTAGATAGGCATAATTTATCTCACCACTCTCTTTATAAGAGACCATATTTAGCAGACGAACTAAACTAGTCAGCTTTTTTCCCACATTACTCTTTTATTTTTGTGCAACGCACAAGCTGGCTAAGATGAGGCGATGACTGACAGATGACGGTGGCTAGTCAAATGGATGCCTATGATACATATTGGTTAAAAAATACTGTCTAAAGAGGATAAATACAAATGGGGGGTCTCAGCTGAATTTCCCAAAAAGAAGGCCTCGCACCTAAGAATATCGTGTCTAGAGTTGTCAATACAGGATATACAGTTTTTGTATACCTCGCACCAAAACAGTTTAATTCAGCTGGGCTCCTCTCTCTTGGATAGCTAATTCACTGACAAGTTCAAGAAGAAAGATTATGTCTTCATAGGCAGCTGGACAGAACTACTTGTGATACCAAAGTGGAGATAGAAGAAAACATCAATTATATCACCATAAAAGGGATGGGCAATATAATGAGCAAACAGTGATTTGAAAATGGAAACACGAATGCTTGCTTTGTAAATATTTACCGTGAAGCTGACTTTCCTGCTCCTGTTCAAGCGAGTGGCAAGGAACAGGGTAGTGACTTGTTAAGGAGAATGTCGCTGTAGATGGCCCAGAGAAGAGGGTACCACCACCATCGTTTCACTGTCTGACCTGGCCTCACAGCCTTCCTGGCGTCAGAAACCTCCATTCAGCAAGAGCCCCAGGTGTCTGTGTCTGTATGCACATGTGCGTTTGTGTCAGAGAAAGGATTACTGACTGAACGCTTGCAGATGACTACACTCATTCGTTCCTTGCTGGGAAAATTCTGCGTACAGTGGCTATGCAACATCATAGCCAGGTGGAGTCTGAACTGGAAATGGGTGTAGTTTATGCTGATTTAATTGATTACATAAAGAGTATTAAGAAGCTGAGGAAAAAAAAATTTATTTTCCTTTCCTGTCTTTCATTTATATGTAGTAAATGCTCAAAACAACTTCTATGAGAGTGAGTATCTCCTTAATTAGGAGTGGCATGCTTTTAAAAGATTCTTTCTGTGTAACTTGACACGTTGCACAGCAAGTTTTATTTAAGACCAGGATGTGCATGTTTATATCCAATGCTTGCAGGGTACATGCCCGCTATACATTTCACTGAGGTCCTCCCTCAGAGGCGAGCAGCTCTGACCTCACGCATTAGCCCAATGTGGGAGCATTTCCATGCCATAGCCTGGCTGATGCTCCCATCACCTTGTTGTTTCCGTACCCACTTGTGCGTAGTGGAGCACAGAGCCATGTGTGTTCTGGGACCTGCCCTTGTGCCACCCGCGGTAGCCCTGGCGCAGCCAGGGGTGACAGGGCTGGGGGACAGGGGTGCAGGGCCACAGGCACCCAGGCTTGCCTGCACCCTTGCTGCAGATCCGCCCAGTCCTAGAAACAGACAGGCGCTAAGTCAGTTTTGGGCCTTAAAGCAGCGCCAGGCTGAAATCACCAGACTGAGGAGTGGATGATGGATGGGTGCAGGCTGAAAACTGGCTGAGAGCCCTGAATAATGCTCCAGTTTAGACATCACCATGCTGGAGGAGACTTTGGCAGCATCTACGCTTACCTTCCACCAAGCGCTGAATCATCCTGCTCAGCTGGTGTGAGCAGCACCTGCCCAGGGAAGGGACGCCAGGGAAGGATGCTGCCGTGCCAAGGGGCCATGCCTGGCTGGGGATCAGGGTGAGCTCCAGGGCTCGGGGCACTCCTGGTTCCTGGGTGCAGGCACAGCTGCCCTCCCACCCACACAGGGCAGACGCCTCTGGAGCCAGGCAGAGCCAGACGTGCGGGTTCCACCTCTGAGAAAAAGGCAGATTCGCCAGACACCAGGCAGGCAGATGTATGTGGTTGCTCTTTTCCCCCCGTGCTACGGAGTGGAGCCAGTGCCTTGCCTTCTCTCGGGAAGCAGACGCCATGGGCCTTGCCGGCGGTGTATGCAACCGATGCCGTTAGACTTGTCTTAGGAGTTGCTGGTAATGACATATTTAGGTTACAGCGAATCACATTTTCATTAGTGGTGCTGCTTCTGGAGAGGAGCGCTGAGTAGTAATCATTAGTATTGCTTTAACAGATTGTATCTGTGCACGGCTGCCACCTGCCACTCTCAGTACTGCGCTGTAGAGACAGCCCTGCTTTTAAATCCCAGTGGGTGACCTTATTATCAGTTTCATGTTTTCAAAGCCCACAGAAGCCTGGCCCCAAATTACGCAATTTAGAAATAAATACATTGAAGGGTTCCTTTTCCGTGCTGTTTGGCTTCTGGGTCTTTAGCATCCATACAGGTAATTTTTCATTTTTCTCTCTAGAGCAGGCTAAGATTTTAGGTGCAGGAAGGAGGGAAGAGGGGAGGGCAGGACAGAAGGAAGGAAGGAAAGGAGGGAAGGAGGGGAAGAAGAAGGGGGAGAAGGGAGAGGAACAAGGGAAGAATAGCAAGCAAGAAGAAGAAGGAAAGAAAAATAATTTCTACAAAACAGCACCAGGAACTGTGCCTGTAAGAACAGTAACAGGTAAAATAAGTTTCACATAAAAACAGAGAGAATAGCTCTGTCAAAACTTGGCTTGCTGAACAAGAGTGGAAGGCAAAGTAAATTAATATATTTTATCCAGCAATAGCTTGTCAGCTCAAAATTATCCATGCCAGCACAGACATTAACAGGGTTGTAAAGCCACCCCATTCCCTTCTCATAAATTCCCCAGCTTGAATTAGTGAACTTGAGACTTCTTGTCCCCTCAGTACTCGTGATTCTTGGGACTCTAACCCACAGCAGGCCAGGTAATGGACTACCTTGGTGCTGAAATTTTATTTTATTTTCTGAAGTGAGAGGGCTGGGATTTCAGGCTTTTATACTTGAGTGCTACCTTTACTTTCTGGGCTATTGAATATGCAGGTGCAGAAGGATAGAGTCATTCGGGATCTCTGGTTTCTCTAGGTGGCTGAGGGTCGCAGAGGTGATCTTTCAGAAGAGGAGTTAAGACAGTGGAGGATCCGGGAATAATACAAAAGTACAAAATGATTTTGTGGAAAACACAGTGCTCTGAGCTTTGTCTGGAGGGCCAACCTCCCTCAGATCTGTGCAGGCAGTCACCTGGGTCATCATGAAACATGGCACAGATTGTTTGGAAAGTGTGACTTTGGATCCTTGTGCTGTATAAACCCCTGCATCCACCGATTTAATAGAGATATACGAGTTTACACCACTTGGCCATGTCTTTAATTTATAATCCAAATCCTTTGTCACAAATCTGGAGAAAATTATTCCAAAAGGTGATCCTTGACACTGGGAACAGTGTCATTTAAATGCAAACTGGGGATTGGCCGCGGTCAAAGGTTTGTGGTATGCATTGCTTCCATTTTAAATGCGGGTAGAAAGAATGGATTTTGTAGTTGAAAGCCTGATAATGCTGTTATCCTTGTTCAATTTTTCAGCACCATCTGTTCTTCCCAAGTAGAAATTCCTGACAAATCATATGAGCAAAAACTTACTTTATTTCTCCATGCAGCAGATGAACCATTAGAGTTACGGAAATCTGGTTGGGCAAAGAAATATGTTTATAAAATGATTGGTTTAAGTCTTTGTTGTCTGAGAAAATGACTTTTTAATGTACTGACAGCTGTCTCCCTCTGGCATGTTTTCAGTTTAACAGTTTATGTTGGAGCCAGATCATTTGTTTCATAACTGGCTGTGGCATAACAAACAGCACTTTTAAATCTCCAATCAGCCCAAGTATCACATAAATGTTATCTGTCCCAATTGGGATACTTTTCCAATCACTATGTTTTCTTAATCGTGCCTGAAAAATACGTAAATAATATGGCCACATGATAATCCTCTTCTAAGTCACATAGATAAAAACGTGAGTTGACTGAAACATTTGGATATTTTTATTAGGTCATTTTAATTTAGAGTCGAGGACGTTATGCCGGCACATTAATGCACATTTATTTATTTGCTAAAATAGTTCTATAGTGCTTATTTAAATCCTATCTAGAAAACAAATATTGTTATTTTCTGATCCCTGGAGCTTCCAAAGCCCAGTGTGCTGGGCACTGTGCAAATACAGTCTGGATGCTTACAGGCTAAATCAGGGGTTAATTTAAATGTCTTCATACCTCGCTTTCTGATATGAGAGCACTGGGCTTCACGGTCCGATCCCTCCATCTGTATCCAGTAGTGTCCAGCTGGACCCAGGCTGGTTTTGCGTGGGTGAGTGCAGAAGTTTGCATAGAGTTTGCTGTCACTGCTCTCATCCCTTGAGCATCATACAGGACATCCTCACCACCACTTTGGAGCAGTGCCTGCACCTTGGGTTGAAAACAGCAGTCTGAACACAAAATCAAGTCATAGTAGGGGCAGCTGGAAGTGAAACAGAGGGAAGTTCTCTTCATTTCCATCTAAAATGGTCTTTTGACATCATTGTATCTCCTTAGTGGTATGTGGTGGACATGAAAGGGAAATGGCAGCATCAGAATATGATTTCTTTTATTGGGACTGTGATGCTACCTTTCCCTGTTTTGTAGGGAAAAGAGAAGATTATAGGCCAATTGATCTTGAAGATGTACTGTGCGTGTTCTGTGTACTATGGTGCCACCAATACTAATTTGATAAGAATTCCTTAACATCATTTTGAAGAGATGTTACTGATTTTACTAATTGATTAGATCCACTCGTCATGGAACCAGAGGAATGTTCAAGGCTTAAATTTGTTCTTTGTTCCTGAACCATAGCATTTGTACCCTCTCCTAAATCCCATTCTTCAAATAAATTTTGCAGCCAAGGTGGGAAGGATCTACTGTAAGCAGAAAATTTTCTTGCTAACCAAACAGTGAATGTTACCAGTCTCTGGTGTATTTCTGAGGCGCATCTGTGTCTGTGATCTGTCCCTGGGCTATATACATTCTGAACTGAAACATTTATTTTGTGTCACAATAATGTGCTTATGGACCATGTAAAAACAGAACAAATATTAAAACCTTTGCAAGCCTTATACCACAAATGAATAGATGCATAAGGAAGGAAAAATACAAGCTCTCTGTAGAAATAAGTGTCTAGATAAAACATTTGCAAGGGAAAATGTGTCTGGAGGATGGCTTTTTAGGTGAAAAAAAGAAGCCCCATTAAATAAGTATTTGTTGGCAGGCTGTTGGAGGTTGCAGCCATAGGTAGGTAGGTAGGAAAGACCATCTTCTGACCTGCGGCTTTCCATCATAATCTGTGACAGTAATTTTGTGATACCAGTGTAAAACCTGGAGCTACAAAGGCAGCATTACCGAGGTTATACTGACTGTGCGTTGTATGGCTTCCTTTCCCTTCTTTTCCCTATGGTGACCAGCAAATCTGAATTAACTCTGATTCATGGTAAGGCTTGGATATCATGACTACATTGGACCCTGGGAGGTCTCACTAAACATAGTACTCACTGTGTGCTGGTCACAACTCTAGAGCAGATTGTACCATACGGAACCATGTGAGGAGTTTTAGGATAAAAGGAGAAAGAGAGTCAGGAGGGCTCTTTCGGTAGGAGGTATGATGAATGGGAACATCTTTTAACCACAGGACTTGCCACGTCAGGTACGCTGACCTTCAATGGCAAAAGAAGCGTAATGGTCAGAAAGGGAGCTATGGGACTTCTGTGAATATCTTAGATGATCCCGTTCCAGCTTGAAGGAATACTAAGTGAGGGAAGTACATGTTGCATTTATTACTTTATCTCTTTGCACTGTTTGCATAACCCTAGTGAAGATCCACTGATTCTGGAATCTTAGAAGCTGCATGTATTATACACTACGTATGTCACATGTCTTTTAGGACATGGACTCATATTATTGAAACGCTGGGAAAACCTGCAGTTTAAGCTATTTAAACTGAAGCTGCACCGGTACTTACCTGCAGATGCATTGCAGCTCTCATCTGATCATTCTGCCTGTGAGAACCAGAGTGAAGGAGAGAGGCCAGTTCATAGTTGGTTCTTGCTCTGGTTCAGGTACCAGAACTCAAGTGTGCTCCCAGATTTGGTCACAGAGGTAGAAGCTGGGGTAATCTTCAGGGCTAAACAGTTTTATTGTGAAGTCCCAGCTCTCAGGTGTTAGTAAATGAAGGAGCTGGTCCCAAGACTATGTGGAAAGATCTCAAATCTGGGTCAGTCTTGCTCCCTCTCTGACTTGGGAAGCTCAGGCTCATGGCATGTAAGCAAAGCAGTCATGTCTACCTGAGTGATATTCAGTTCTGGGGAGCTCTGCCAGCACAGTGACATTCAAGGTGGGCTTTTCTCTAGGTGTCAGGGGTTTGGTGCGGCACAGGATGGAGCAATAGCTCTTCTGGGTGAAAACAGCACAGAGGAGAAAAGCTGAAATTAAGCCACAGTAGTAGAAACAAAATATTAATAATTCTGAGTACAAATTGCATAATAAATTTCATCAACTGCCCCTCCCGTCTGCCCCGATTCTGTGTTTTAAATTGTAGAAGCTCTTGCAAGAAGCTCTCATATCTGAAGTGTATCCTAAAGTATATTTTTTTGCAGCCTTTCAGATGACAGTGGAGTGTCAGGAATGTCACATTAGGTGTGTGAAGATATGTAATAGCATTCATGAGCTTCTGTGATGACACAGGCTTTGTTGAATCTCTCTGACTATAACAGATCTCAAATAAGTGATTGTTCCGAATAAATTGTCTACGCTATTGTTTTCCTACTGCAAACAGAACAGAGCCATTTTTAAACAGGCTGGATAAAAATGACACGGAATTCAAAGTGTGAAAGAAAAGGACAATTTCAATTATATTTTCCTTGATATTTTCTGAACACTTCTCATAATGTTTGGTGTGGGGTTTTTTTATTGCACAGTTCTTTCGGTTCAAGAACAGACAAGGCTTTGGAAAGTGTTGCCTCCCACTAATAAACATGGGAGTAGCACACAATCATTCACTTAATGTTTTGGAACAAGGAGTCTCTTATGCATCTACAAAAGGGACAGAGCTTGGGAAAACTTTGATATGGCATTTCTCCAAGCCACAGTTGAAGAGAGCTGTGCTTTTGTTTCTTAGATTTCAGATGCTAATTGCAGCAGAATACTTGTCCAATGCATTAGTGAAAGCCTTCAATAAGACAAAGGTGCTGCAGCAGTCAATATTCACGGTTCAGCAGACGAGCTGAAGCCTCAGTATTTTTCTGGGGAATGTGGTGCTGTCTTCGTGATGAGCCATTGTGGTGGGTTCATGACCTCTCATGGCCATTACAGATCCCACGTCAAATTTTGTGAAGAGGTGCTGTCAATCCAATACAGATGATAGCAGCCTGACTCCTGAAACTCTCCCTGCAGTTTCAGCCGGATGCAGCTTTTTCACTGTCTTAGGTTGTGATTTACAGAACATTTACAAGATATTTCACTTCAGAGCAAGCACAACAGCGACAGCGAGCAGGGCAGCGTGCCTGAGCAAGGACTGTTGTACGCACGCACCCTTAGGAGAACAGCCTTCGGAAGGACCGTGATTTACAAGACACTCTCTTGTCCAAATAGACTGATGTTTTGGGGGATTTCAGAGCCCACTATACCCACCTTGCAGCACATCTGCTTTCTGCTTGCTTGCCCCCGCTCCCCTGCTCTCAGGGCTGCCTGTAACGCCAGCCGCCTCCAGCGCGGAGAGGCAAGACTCAGGCCAAGAGGGAGATTTCAGGCAGCTTCTAGCCAGCAGGCAAACTGTTCTTCCCTACTGCATCCCTCATCACACGGCTCCTGTTTAAACCCTAGCGAAACCAGATGGTGGGGAATGCACTGATGATGATGATGCCACGAAGCAGAGGGCAGTCTGGAGCCCTACTGCCTCTCCTCTCCCTCCGCACTGGGGGCATGTCCCCCAGGCACTGGGGTCCCTGGGGCACTGCCGCTGGTGCAGAGGGACATAGCGTTACTCCGGGAAAGGAAATGTCTGAGGCTGGAGAGGATCCACACTCATGTATTGGGTCCTTAATTATACAGTGCTTGGAGACTGGAAAGGTACTACTTACTAGGGCACATAAGAAATAAAAGACATTTAATTTCTAAAGCCTGCTGTTTTAAACAGCAGTGTCAGCTAAAATGTGTGGTTTTTTAAATTTTGCTTTCATACTACATCAGTTCCAGAGCCAGTCACGTTTTCCCTGTGGTAATATTACTAAAGTAATTCTCAGCTGAGTCCATAGCCTCATTTTGTGTCTCATCACTCTTTGATAACTGGAAACATACCATAGATATTAGGCATGTACTGGCAATTAAGAATGATAGAAAATGGTTGTCTCATCCTTGAGAGTGACAAAGTATTTTGCTGTCAAGAAAATCAGCCACAGATTGTCTTTTGGAGTAATTCACAATCAAAAGGTTCTCAAATCTGTTCTAATGATCAGCCTTCCCTTTAAAAGCCTCATAGTGCCTGCATTATATTCGTGGTGGATTCAGATTTTTTTTTTTTTTTAATTACAGCAATTAAAAACATTAGGTCAAAATTTCATTAGGACCCATGAATGGAGGAAACCACTGTTTGGGTGGGGTGAGAGGAAGAGATGCTCGTTGCTCTGTGGTTTGCTACTCCAGCCCTGTGCCACGCTGGGCAGCACTATGAGCGAGTGCCCTGTCTAAAATGGTTTTGGTTTACTGAAATGCCCATCACCGCTTCATTTTCTTTTCAGAAATATTCTTGCCCATTACTGAATGTTACTGTGAGAACGAGATGCCATCTTGTGGTCGGATTTTCATCTCACAAGCCTGAGCTTGCTTTTCTGAGAAACTAGTTCAATTATCCCTCCAGCTTGGGGATGCAAAATAACTAAACCAGCATTTTCAGATTTCATTATAAACCCAAGTCCCCCATTAAGACCTACAGGCTTTTACAGTAAAAACTGGACAGTTTCAAAGTACAATTGTCTGCTATTAATCATAACCGAGAAATTGGCATTTGGAGATAGCAATAATTTTTTAAGTTATCAAAACAAAATGCTGATATATGCAATTTATTTTTTCCAAAGTCAAGCAAACACATTAATTTTGCAAAGTGTAATGATTTTGTGCAGCTGCTTGGAAAAAGGTGGTGCAAGCATTATTCAAGGGAAAGCTTATGTTTTCCATAATTTAGGGTGATATAAATAGCTGTTAGGACTACCTCTATTTTCCACATTTCCTCACTTCTCAACCTCAGGTACAAAGGTGACTAATAAGAATACCAAAATGCAAAATCTGCCTGGAGTGCAAAGCTTATAGACTTTGGAAGAACTTAAATGTAGATTTTTGTCCAGTTGGTTATTCAAGAATTACCCATGAAGTTAAGATACAGTCTATTGCTTTTGATACGCTATTCCCAATGCTCTGGTATTTTTTGTGCAACATAAAGACCACTTTCTTATTCCAGACTCTTCAGTAAATGAAGGAAAAGCCAAGGGTATGATTGCAGAAATCTTTTAGCAATAGAGGATAAGTGCCATCAAGGTTTCTTCCCAAGGACTGTACCATGAGCTCTGGTACAGGGCACATTATAGGCAGAGTGATAGAGCCCTAGTTATGTCAGAGACAACTCCAGTGTCTGGAACAGCTGAGGAATTAAAGCAATAAAATGGATATGAAGGCACTTTACCTCCCACTCCTCTTGGGCTATGAGTGCAGTCCAGCTTGATCTTAAAAAACAGTGTTTGCATCTGTTGGACCTGCTCTCTGGGTACAGCTACACCCTGTCTGCATAGAGACGCTGGCTGTGTCGTTGCTATAGGGACTCACGGGCATGCTGACCGTGTCCACATGTCTATACTTATAAATGAAGCATGCCCAGAAGTGTCCCTGGGCATCAGGACTGACCGCTGTGGGACAGCCCGTGTCTGTGCCAGTTCACCATCTGGCTTGCAGATGGAGGCAGCTGTAGGCACACTGCCTGCTAGCGATGGCCACCCTGCTGCCTTCACTGCCAGACTGTGCCTGGAAGCTGCTCGGGGGGGGACTAGATCAGCCAAAATGGGGGGGCAGGGAGCAGTTTAGGGTAGACATTCATGATCCTGTGCGCAGGAACCTGCTTGGATTGACTAGCATGGACGAGCATCGAGTAACAGAGGTGCTACACATGCAGCCAGGGGAGGAACAGAGCAACACAGACTGTTACAGGTTATTTATTTGTTATTTGATGCAATACTGTGCATCACCCAGCAAAAGAAAAGAGCCCCAGACCTGAGGAGCTTGCAGGGTGAGGGAGGGCAGGAAAGCAAAGGCTCAGTGATGGCAAATGCCTGGCCAAAGCTGCCGAGCCAGCCTGCGGCAGCGCTGTAACCAAAACCCACCTGCAGGAAGGGGAACCTGCAGCCGGGTCCCAGTGGTGCCGATGGCCCAGTCAGCACCCGGCCTTGCACCCTGGCCGAGCAGAGGGACACTGGAGGTGTTGCCATCCCCATGCCATATCCGCCTCCGTGCTGGAAGGCAGGCGATCAAGGCGAGTTATGAGAAGAGAGGAGTGGGGAGCTCTCCCGGGCCAGCCATGTAATAGCTCCAGATGACGTGTGCTGCTGCGTCTTAACCGTTGTCGATTTGTGGAAGAACACAACGGAGTAAAGGTGCGAGTGTAAGCAGGGGATACAGTGAAAAGGGAGAGTCTGTACCACTGCCAATTGATTTTTTTTTGGCAGCAAAGAGGCTTTTATTCTTGCTGCATCGCAATGAGGGCTTCAAAGCCCATTTAAGTGCCTGTTTGCCTTTCCTTTTACTCTGCATTGCAGCTGGCATGCCCAAGAAAGACAGCTTGCTCTGAATGCACATTAAGGCTTGGCCAGTGCGTGTGTAAAGCAGAAGTGATACACCACCATTTCATAGCCAGCAGGCATCGGGATCAGAGAAGAAAGAGGAGGGCATGACGGCGTTCCCATTCCTCCCAGGTGCGTCCTCATCCATGTCAGCTGAGGCACAGCCAGCAGCACTGCGGGCTTCGTTCGGACGTGCCGCACTGAAAGGGATGGAGCTGAACGAAATGCAAACTGCTGGAGCTGGTTATTGGGATCTGAGAGACCTGTCACTGTACAGGTACTCCTGCCTGCACAGGTAGAATTTCTCTACATCCACACATTTATTTTGAAAATTTGACCAAACAGGCATGAAATTTTGTACTGGATGTTGGCTCTTTTCTCTCTGCCCTCATTTTTTTTTTTAATCAGCTGCTACACTGATTGACATTAGGAAAAAAAAGTGAGGAAAATGCATTTTTTCTTTTTTGCAAGCAATTCATTTCCCTCCTCCCTGTATCTGCCAAATTTGACGAGTAGCAAATAGAGCAGCACGGTATCTGCCTCAGGTCAGGTCAGGAACACACACTGCTGCGAAGTCAGCATGATCAGGAACCAAAGTATCTATAAACGTCAGGTGTATCTTTCACAGATTGTAGAGGTGAAAGGAACCCCTGTGTTCATGTGCTCTGGTCTTCTGTATAAACAGGACATAGAGCTGTTCTCTGCGACTGGATGACAGCCAGTTTAGAAAGACACTTAATTTCATTTTAAGAGGCTGTGCAATTCCCCTGGTAAATCATTCCAGCTGTTAATTTCCTTACTTCAAGGAATTTGTGTCCTCTTTCAAGGCTGAGTTTATCTGGCAGAGTTAATAGCTACCGAATCTTGGTAAGCTGCTGTCTGCGGGATGGAAGAACCGGGGCTGGAGGAGCTGTGCACCTTTCCGGGGGAGGAAGGGGGAATGTGTGGTTGTTGCTCCTGTATCACTAACAAAGCAAAGGCACAGCCCTGACCAGTGCCGATGGTAGATCGCAACCCTCTTGCAGTCCTCCTCCTCCCTCTTTCCCATGAATTCATGCATGTAAAAGTAACCCCCAAGCCAGCATTTTTTTCATGTGTAAATAGCCATTGAAAATGATTGTAAGACCTCTCACCCTTTCTTGAACAAGGTGAATAACTCAATCCTTCTGCATCCTAAGAATCCCCTCCCCATTCTGCATCATTTTTTGTGTCCTCCTTTGAATTCCCCCTCTCCATCGTCCCTGGTGGCACACTATTCTAGCAGCAGTTTTACAATCGCTGCATATGGAGGCAAGATCACTTTCCAGCCCTAGCCTGATATTCCTTTTTATGCATTGATTTTTCTGTGTTATAGTCATCGCCAAGCCCTTTCCCAACTCATTGCTTTCTGTGAGAAGCAGTCCGTTCACTCAGCTGACACAGGTACATGGATATATCTCCAACAGGGCGGCTGAAAAGTCTCTCCAAAGACTGACTTGCCTTCAGCAGTGTGATTGTCCCCAGGCCAGGCCTGGAGCTCATCTCCTGCTCTGACATCCTGAGTCCTCCTTTGGCTGGTGACCCAGAGCAGTCGGCACAGGTCTTGGTCCCAGGTGGTCTGTCTAATAGGTTAAGCTCCTCAGATGATTCTGCTGAAGTTTAAGTTTCTACTTATCTCTGGATCATGATAATCCTTCACTGACTATAAGTTCAAACTTAGGAATTGACATTAGGAAGAAAATTTTTATGATGAGGGTGGTGAGGCACTGGAACAAGTTGCCCAGTGAAAATGTGGATGCTCCATCATTGGAAGTGTTCAAGGTCAGGTTGGACGGGGCTCTGAGCAGCCTGGTCTAGTGGAAGATGTCCCTGCCCATGGCAGGAGGGTTGGATTAGATGATTTTTAAAGGTCCCTTCCAACCCAAACCATTCTGTGATACTATGATTTATGAAAACTTGCATGACCCATATTTAGTCACGTAGGAAGCTTTTAGCAGTCCAAAAATGGAGAGAAATACTTAAATCTGAGTGCCACCAGGACATGGCACCCTCTTGCACCCAGGCACCTCCTAAGGGGGATTCCTGTGGCAAAATAACCCATCTGAGTATAGTCACTGAGCTTCTACCAGATCCAGCCCTGGTTACAGTTTAGTTTGTAGAAGCTGGTCAGGATTATTTTGCAACTCTAACAGCATGGATGATACTAACAAGACGCTGCTGCAGCATCTCAGTAAGTATCTGAAATGACATTCCTAGAAAGATCAAAACAGCAGACAAACATTAACTGAAAACTGAGGAGGCCATCATCATCCTCCCACATGCTGGAACCTACTTTTTGTTCCCACTAGTTGGATTTCCTGGGTAAATAGCCATCACAAACTGGTTTTCAGATTTTTTGGCCAAGTAAAATAAAAAGAGTTTATTTTAAAAAAATTGTATTCAATAATGTTTATCTGCAGTGTTTTATAATTGCCAAATGTGGGAACAATACTAAGAACTGGAAAAATTCCTCTTATTACCACTTACTTTATGTTCCGACAAAAAAATCTGTCCAGTTAGAATATCAAATAGGCATCTACTTTCCTGCTTTCACATCAGAGGTATTGAAAAATATTGCACTGTCAGTTCTACTCAGACGCAGCAAGAAGGGGTTGCCTCTCGGTGTACCTGCTCACAGTCCAAGCTGATCCTTTCCACTTGTCTGTTAATATTTAACAGGCTCCAGCATGCTCAGATCCAGTGGCTAAAAATGTCGCTGATAAAGTAATCCTGTAGTCAGATTCTTTTTTCGTTTCTAACATTTAATCATTGCCTTTGTGAAATACTTTTGATTACTTAGAAATTCTGACATGACCTTAATACATCTTTCATAAAGAATTACTGCAGAAGTGACAAGTTAATTTCGTAGTGCAAAATATGAGGACAGCAGTAATATATTGTTGGCAGAATTTAGTCACAAATAGGAGATAATTTTTCTACTAATATAAACATAATTTTATCTCTTCAGTTATTATTCATTTCTTTAATTTGCAGTTATTCAGATATTTTGTGTGTGTTTAATTATTGCTCTCCCCTAACTCCTGAGTAAACTTAATATATATTTATCTATAAATAAAATATTATCTGTATTCAGCAATTAAAGGAAAGCAAAACCATTAAGACTGTAAATAATTGAACAGTAGAATTTATTTCTTACAATAAGCCATGAAATAAAACTGAGGTAAAGAAAGTCTCAGGCTCCTTTTCTAATTTTAAATAGATTTAAATAGTATATTCCTGTCAAGCATATAAATTAAATGCTTCATCTTTATTAATTTTCTGGTCATCCATTGTAAAAATGGTAATCTCAGTAAATTTGCTTGGTAATGCTATAGAAGCTTCTGCCTAGCTGTAGCATAGGAATTGCACAGTGTCCAAAATGTGACAATGAAAGCAGAATTGCTCTGCTCTTCAGTGCATTTTTACAAAACCAAAAGGCATTTTAGTTTATCCGTTTGTCGTTTATGTGTTCTATGAAAAAAAAAAAAAAAAGGCTAATTAATTATGGCATACACCTGTCCTCAGGCTTTTTATGGAACCAGCAGCTGTGGAATCCAGTCCTTGAATCTGTACCGGGGCCTTTCTCTTTCTCCGGTCTTGGACGTGAGCGAACAGAATAGGTTATGTGGATACCTAAATTACCTAAAAGTAATAGGACAAACAGAGACTACGGTGCAAGAATACATTTCCCCCCAATTGTGGTTAGCAGGGAGGGTGAGTTATCGCTCCAGCCCTTAAGATGGAGGACATACACAATACTGATGCATCCTCCTGTCTTCTACCCACAGTGTTTATGGACCCTGCCCAGTGCCGAGATGGGAGAGGTGGGGTTCCCGTTGTAGGACAGTTGGGCAAGAGAAAAAATTGCGTTGGATCGCTTTGTTTGTGAAGCCTTCATGACCCCGCCCTGCTGCCAGATGCTGCCCTGGCTGCACTGTGTCACCTGGAGACCTGGTTTGTGAGCTTTGGAGGTCAGGAAGGACTACTTTTGACCAAGGAAGATAAGCAAGGTGCGAGGAGCCCTCTGGAAGCTGAGTGATAAAATCAAGAGGAGGAAAGCAGTAGTGAAAAGTTTAAATTGATCAACGCCTACCTGGTTCTGTAGCTAGTGCAGCTGAGAGGCTGCAGAGGCCGCTGGTGGCCCTGGACCCAAGCCCAGGAGGCCACTAGCATGGATGCAACAGTGTTGTGACCGTGCTGAGACCCTCCGTCTGCAATTCTGTCCACCCTGCTGGCAGCAGCTGAGGCTGAATGGGGCTATGGCAGCACTGCAGGGTGCACCTGCATCCGTGTGTTCACGCAGCGCAGGGTGAGCTTTTGAAGCAGATGTCCCGGCCCAGACACTCCTTCTGCACATCGGTACAGTGACCACAGAGTGCTCTTGGGTTGCACAGACTGGATTTCGTTGGGAAAACCGGAGGGGTGGAGGTGCTTCAGGAGCGCAACGAATGCATCGCAGCCGTAGGTGGGCATTAGGTTTACAAGGCTGGACTAGAGCTCGATATACGTCCCGCGTAGGATGGGTATAGCACAGGCGTCAGGTCCTCAGCACCGACTGTTTCACTCTAGAGACCTGCTCCTATCAACCCACGTTACCTGCTAATACAAAACCTCATTGAAGAGTGCCACCCCCTCAGCTTCCTACCTGCCCACCCCAGCCCTTGCTGTCCCTGCGTTTGTTCCCCTCAGCTCTGCCCCGCTTTGTGGGCGCTGAGCTGTGGCTGGATCACTGAAATGACCCAGGTCAAGAATGAGAAGAAGGGTTATATTTTGCCTACAGCTGAACTTCTTGTTTGGCACAACCAAGAGCACAGCATGCTGCAGTGGGCAGGGGACTGAACAGCCCAACGCTGGGGAAAAGCGATCATCATGTTAGTGTTGCTGAGAGTTTGCAGGAACAGCATTTTCCTTTCAGCCTGACAAGAAGCTGTAACCTACTTCCAAAACACCTTTCCCACATCAGCCTTCCTTCCTTTATTCAGCCCAATTAGTAGGAGTTTTTGAGGTCAAGTCAGTCAATTTAGGAAAAATACAAACACCATTGACAGATGACACCTGAAACCCAACAGCTGTGCAAAGGTTGCTCAGTAAGAGTAGATATTATATTGCTCATTATTCTTCTATGCCCTGGCCCCATGGTCCATTCACGAGGGCAAAAGTATTTTAATACATTAACTGGAACCTCTGCCAGCTTTTGGACTGATATAATTTGTGGCCGATGAACTCTTGTAGTCCATCATTAAATTCCCTAATAGGTTCTTTCACAGGCTGCTGTTGAGGAAAGCTTGCCAAGTCTGAACAATTTTTGCTCAGGGCTTTTCCATATGCTTCCAAACCCCTGGATGAAGCCTGAGAAGTTAACAGAAAGACCTCAGGAAATCATTACTATTTCTCAATGGACACCTCCTGCCTGGCATCTTCCCAAGTTACTTGGTGTAACTATTGAAGGCATAAGGTCCATTTTTTTAAAAATATCTCTTAATAGAAGATGCTATACACTAAAATTATGAACTGAGGTAAAAAAAGCTGTCTGTTACAGTGATGAACTTGTCTAGTTGACTGAAGATACTTATTTTCTTTTAAATTATTGTTTGATTATTAAATCTGTTTGATGTCAGAATCAGGATTGAAATATTTCTCCATCAACTTTCTGAAAATCAGGCAAACTTGCATCTTGCCAGCATAGCTGGAGACAAAATAGGGATGATATGAAAAATGACATAAGTAAAGGGTTTTCTAGAAAGATTATATAGAAATAAAGGGCTATTCACCAAGTGATATTTGTCTAGAAGTCCCAGTAGAAATGGCAGCAATGATAAGTGCAGGACACCAAGATTTCTAAGAGCTCCACTCATTTGTAGATGCACATGCAATTTTTCTATGTCTGCTTCTTCCACTAAAAAACAGAATGAAGGTTTATTTTTATTCTTATAACTCCCTTCATGTCATGTGGGGTTCCTGAAGCTGTGGCTTACTGATTGGCCACTGCCTAATACCTGTCAGGAGGGACTTAGTCTTGATAACAGATAAACTTAAGAACAAAACTACAAGTTTATTCTAGAAAAGAAAATTATTATGTCATTTGATTACAGAAATTGGAATTAGAAACACATAAAAGAAAGAGAAAAATAAATCTATGAAGAGCAGTTCTCCATGATGTTTAGCAATTAGAGCTGCTCCCACATCTCAGATAACATGAGGGCCTGACAGTCTAGTCCCCCCCCACTAAAGGAGTATCCTTTGTGACTGTATTTTCTCTTTTTGTCCAACATCTACTCTTCTCCCTGCCTGTCTTGTCAGTCTGCAGGGTGCCCTTCCCACCTTTTCTTCAATTCGTCAGCACAGCTTTAGCATCACCGAACTCTTCTATCCCACCTGCCTGTGATCATTTATGGATCTTCCTTCCTGAGCAGAGGGACCCATCTTCCTCTCCCCTCCCTTGGAATTGTGTTCTGATGTTCAAGCTACAAAGGCTTTAAATGGGACATGTCCCAGTCCTGGCAGCTCCTCTGCACATGCACTGATGTTGCAGTCATTACCAAGCAGATCTTTTCCAGCTTAAAGAGCCTTCTTGCTTTTCATATCATTTCCAGGATTGCTACAGAGCTTTATAAAGCCTGTGCTATAAAAAAAGATTCTCAGTGCTGATACCTGATTATATCCACAATCTCTGGCTCAGTGGTAATGCATTGCCAAGACTACAGGTGACAAATTAATGACTGCTGCAAGTCTTGGCCCCACGTGGGAAGGTTTTGTGCCCTGCAGAGCTGTGTGCAAGGTGCGCTCAAGGAACCAAGCCCCAACAGGGGAAGGTGCCAGGGACTCTCTGGTTGGTGATATTCTGCTGCCGTGAGAAGCAGAGACTTCTTGGCCAGTTTTGCTCCATGACACTTGCAAGAAGTCGGATTGACCAGCAGAGTTCCTGGAGGCTTCCTGAAAACTAGAGGTGTCATTATGGTAAACATTAAAAAGGAAAAGTGTGGCTATGGATATTGTTCATTCAGGTTACGGCTTACATCCAGCACGTGCTAGGTGCCTTGAATCTTTCTCAACCTGTGTCACTGGGTGTCCACCTTACTTGCTTTCAGCTCTAGCTGATGCTCTGGGGAGAGGTTGGCACCTGCCCCCTGTTTGATTTTCTTTGGTTCACAAAGATTAATAAGCATGAATGATGCTATATCTTGCAGCGGTCTGGGAAAAGCTGATGACAAGTTGTGCAAATCTGGTGTCTCCTAGCAAATGCAAATCAGCCAAGAGAATAGCAGCTGGAAAATCTGTTGGCCTCACACAGTCAAGATTGTCCTGGCAAGTTTACCAGGGAATGCAGCAGCTGCAGAGCATCAATCCAACCTCATCCAGCATGGAGGAGAGTGCCGTGACCAAAGAATATACATGCTCGACGGGAGTTAGAAAATCAGTTCTCAGGGGAGAAAAGAATTCGCTCTGCCCTCAGTGAATAATTCAACTAAGGAGTTTTGCTTTGGGCAACTTGTGGAAGTAGCAGAGCTTCATGTATAAAACGGTATTTCTGAAAGCTTTACCGTTAATTTAACATGGCTTAGCTCAATTCCAGCCTTCCTTATAAGTACAGTCCATCTTCTGCTTTGCTAGTCAGGACTCATGTATTCCTCTGCGGTGAGAAGTGAACCAGCTGCTTGCAGATCTCAATAACTCTCTTCCACGGCAAAGCAAAAGGGGAGCTTTAGAACAGCAAAGGAAGTCATACAGAATTTCCAGTATACTCAGCAATTTCTTATTCATTCTGTGCTATGCAGTATTCATTTATGGATAAAGATGTTATAAGAGCCATTTAAATATATGATTATAATAAATATTCATAACTCCTTTTGCAAGATTTTTTAGAAATGTACGGAAAACCAACAGAGGTATTTCAGGGCTTCCTTTCTCTGTACAGTTCTAGAGATATTAACGCTTGTGAAAAGCAAGGGGCAAAGGGGACTGCATAATCAGGAGTGATTATGTAATATAATGTTAGTTCAAACTGGACTTTATAGCCAGTATACTAGAATGTGGAACATGTGCATGGGTATATCAAGTAAACTGGGGCTTGTATTTAAAGAAATACAAGCTGGTTTTTTTAACTAAGTTCCAAATATCATAGGAAAATACACATTAAATACAGCACCTTAACTCCACTGACTAATATTGAGATGTTCGGTACCAAAATAAAAAGAGACTCATATAGAAATCTAACAGAAGAGTAATTCTAGGAAAAGGGTAATGGATAGTGCAGCTTTACAACTGGCATGGATGTTATGTAGTTACCCCGCTGCTGTTTACATACCACTTCGGTGTACCTGCTGAATGTTGGTAGGCTGATTAGGTGTTTAGTCTTGGTATTTTTTTGGGGGGGAGAGCAGGGTGGACACCCCGGGAGGAAGGAATTTTCAGTAAAAGTGGACTGGCCATTTTCAGGACTGAAATTAGAAGACAACAGATTGCTCTACTAAGTTCAAACAGTTTTACAAGCCATTTCTTTCAGCAGCGTCAGCAGGCATCTTCCTGCTTTGGAGCAGGAACATGGACTTTTTCAAGAGCAGAGAAGTCATGCTTTGGCGGTTTGGAGGCATACCTTTTTTTTTTTCTTTGAAAAATTGCCCACATTTGCCGAGTTGCAACATTTCAGCTAGTATAAATTTGCAAATGCTGAAGGCTTTTCAACTCTATCCTCTGAAAGCTGTCCTGCCCAAGTGTGTTCCAGCCGCTTGGAGCTGGAATGGGCCTGGGATCACAAGAGCTGTCGTCCTCACTTCATCCAGTAGCAGAAACAGAATTTCCCTCTTATTTTTTCTCCCAGCAAAGAGACTTTTGGGAGCAGGAATATGTAGCAAGGGAGGCTGGAGGACAAAAGAGAAAGGAAAAGAGAGAAGTTCTGAGGGTCTGGAGAAAATGTGGTATAGTGAAAGGCTTAAATCTTTCAGCCTATTTCTTATCTAAAAGCAAATTCATGGGTGATGTGATTTCTGTGAGTATTTTCACAAGAGGAAAATGATAGGTACTAAAGCAGTCTTTGATACTTGAGAGAAAGATTCAATGGTGTACTATAGCAACATCTGAGGAAGCTGGATTCAAATAAAAAATTAGGCAAGGGTGTTGAGAAAGGAAGTGAAAACACTGGAACAAATTCCTAAAGGAAGCATTCAGTTTACTGCTTTTGGTATCTTATCCAGGCTTGCTGTCTCTAATGCTTTGACCATTTTGTGCTTAATATAGTTTTTTTCAATTGACAGTCTATAGCTAGTTTTATATATTAAATAAGGTTAGGTGAAGAATTGGTGCCTTTTAGTCTTGAGCTCTTTCAACATACCAAGTGGAGAAGTGTCAAGGACAAGATGAAGATAGGAGCTGAGCAAGAGGAAAGGAGGAAGAGGAAAAGGAATGGATGAAGAAGATGGGTGATGAAGGGGAGGGAGAAGATGGGAAAGAGGGACCAGGAGCTCAGCTGTGCAGTTTGTTAGATCATAAACCAGAGGGGACCCAGCGAGGCTGCACACCCTGAGACTTCCCAGAAACCATCACTATTTAAGCTAGTGCTTCTTGTTTTAGGAACAGAAATACCCCACAAGTGAACTGTTTTTTTTACATTGCCAGCTATTGAGTAGCAGCGCATCTGTTGGCAGATATTACTATGGCTGAGTACATTTGTTGTTAAAAGCAGAGGATATCATTTCTCACCAAAAGGGCTTAATCACTTGTTATATGACGTAAAAAAGAAGAGACGTTATCTGCACAAATGATAAATGAAATGTTACAGTTTCAGTCTATTTGCTAAGGTATTCTATTTTCTTATCTAGAACATTCTTTTTATGATGTAGTGAAGCAATGAATACTTAAACAATAGAGAACCTTGACTTCAGTTTTACTGCTTTGAGCTTTCTATTAAAAGAAAATCAGCAGGAGTTTCTTCAGTTTCCTCAGTGTGATTCCCCTTCTCAAGGGTCTATTTCTGTGGAGATGTTTTCATGTTCTTCCTCATGTTTGAGGACCCTTTTAAAGAAATAGCCTAAGAGATTCATCTTCTCAGCACTTCATTTGCAAACATCCTCATTTCTTGACAATTAAGCACATGACATTTCATCCTACCAGTAACGATCTTCAAATCTGTCTTTCCTCTAGAACATCATTTCCACTGCAGGCAAATTGCAAATAAATGATGAGACGAATGGTAGACAAGTCAGGTTTGGAACATCAAATTTAGGGATGATACCAGCAGAGGACAATAAATAGGCACCATCTCTGACAGCCAGCTCTCCAGCAGCCTGGAGGCTGGAAGCTCAAGGCCTTCTGCTATCCATTGTTTTTGAAAAGCAGTCTTCGGTTCCTTCAATAAATTGCAAAAGAAAAAGTCAAAAGTGGCTTTCCTTTTCAAAATCTGTTCAGCCGTCACACAGTCCTTTGATAAAAAGCACTTTTTAAGTACTCATGACCAGCCACAATAAAGAATAGTAATTAATAATAAGTGGAATGAAAGTCATAAAACATAGCATGCCTGGTTGAAGACACCCTCGCACAGCTGGTATATGCACATGCAGTGAAGTAGGTGCTCCATTTACAGCTCAAGAAAAACTACTTGTTAAGTTGATTTACAGCACCTCCTTTTCCTTTTAATGATAGGAAATATAGTATTAGAAACTACGCAACAAACAGAAATGGATGCTGAATGAAACTTTGTAATTGCCATCCATGGAGATACAGAGCTCTTCGTGGCCTTCAGTATGTTTTCTTTAAAATATTAATTTCTAGGCTGAAATGTCTTTTTTGTGTACACAGCATATGCTGGTTTTACTCTTTTTTTCTTCAGCATGATCATGTCAAGGGACCATTAACCAGTCTTTAACTTCCAGCTTGCACATTTTATTGTTCGTTGAGGAGGTGTTTGCTGAAATAGGAGAAAAATTGTATTTCTGTCCTAATGAGGCAGAAAACACTATTGGAGTTCCCTAGGATATCCTGTTAGATAATTAAGTGCCTTAGGCCTACTCAGCATCACCAAACTTTTCAGCACTGAAATTATTTACAGGTAGTTAAGACCAAATGTTTCACCCACCATCAACAGGGATGTTCTGTTTTCTGTGTCTCAAGGCTATTTTAAGGCAGATTCGTTAATCTAGGAAGTCTTGCAAACAGAAAAAAATGTAGATTTTTTTTTTCTAATTCTGGGCCATGCAGCCCCTGTGGCTGATTCCAACTTGCATAATGCAGATCAGACCCAAGGCTGATATTTAAGGATGTCAGATGATAGAAAAATAATTCTGCTCTACACATCTCCCATGAAAATATTGTAATTCTAAAACTGATGTTTTAAGAATGCATTTTATTTCAATAACCTGTATTTTGATAGTACCAATAGTCCCGGCAGCTGTGTCTGAACAGCTTTATTGGGTCGTCATTTGGGAGTTATGCAAGTTAAATAACTTTTGAATTGCTATGCTTCCCATAACATTGTTATTGCTCATCAGCATTTGCTTTTTTTTTCTTTTAATTGCTACAGTTGTAACCATTAGATGAAAATCTAAAACCATTCTTACAATGGTCTTGTTTAATGACTGTGTTACAAACACATACATGAAATTAAACAGCACTTTATCGTCCCTCCACAACAGCTACCTCTGCTACTGAATACACATCTCCGTCCTGTGACCGTACCAGACAGGTGTTTCCCTCAGCACTCATTTTCTCCAGCAGCCCTTGCAAATCGCTGCATTTTGGAGGCTATCGTCAAGGTCAGAAGAACAACTAAGGCGTCCAGTTAACACACAGCTCAAGGGGAATATACTGTGGGCCTGACCCCAAATCATGGGTGTGTCAGGGCACTTCTGCTCCAGCTTCTCTAACACAACCCATGCATCCTGCCCAGCCCTACAAACTGACTCTGGTGATGTGAAGAAAGAGACATCTTGCCAGAATGAAACAGAAAACATCCCCACCTTCCACAAGGCCATGCGATCTGATTCAAGATGCATGGCTTGGACCAAACTCTTGGCTTACTAGACCATTGGGAACAGCCCTCCAGGGTTCAAGCAGGAGAAAACAATGAAATCTCCAGGTCCAGAAAAGAAAATGAGCCTCACATACTCCCCCAATCCCCCAAAGAACAGGACAAAGTGGGTAGGCAAAGTCCAGGACCGTCAGACTGAATGCCTTGTCACCCTCACATCTGCTGTTTTGCATGAGGAAAGAGGGTCTTCCAGGGGTCCAGACAGTTTGTTGTCAGTGCCTGGCCATCAGCAGCTCTGCTTACCACAGCCAGGTTGGACAAAGGTCCTCAGCAGCAATGATTTAGTAGTGATGTATAATTCCATGTGGGAGTCAGACTCTTTGGAAAATTAAAGGTATATGCATGTTATTTGGGAAAAAATAATCTGCAGTTCTGTTCTGCAGCACTAGCAGGGGCATGCATGGCTTGCCAAGGTCATTACTAAGGGCTGTAGCAGTGGGGTTGTACTCAGTTGAACCCTCAGTCTGTCTAATCCAGTGTTTTGGAGCTAGAAATAGCCAACTAATTCTCTCTATACTCTAAAAATACAGGGACAGGGTGTGATAGACTTACCTGTAACAAATGCAGTTGCTTAGGGTGAAAAAGGAAAGACATTTTCTCCCTGACACCTAAGTTTGTGTATATCCCCATGGGTTACAAATAGTGAGAGAGACAGGGAAAGGACGTCCTAGCAGCTTATTAGTATTCAGCGCTCTCTTTCTGAAGCTGAACGAAGTATTAGCCCCGTCTCCCTCTCCAAAGGATCATGCGCAGTAGTGTGTGCCTGTACACATGCAGGGAGTGAGGTCTTACAGAGAAGAACCATTCCACCTCCTGCTTTAAAGGTAAAAAGAAGCCACATCATTTGCCAAAAAAAAAAAAAAAAAGTGGGAGAAAAAAGCCATTTGAGAATTGGCTGAAATTATTTGCAAGTTCTAGCCAAACTGACAGAATCATTTAGAGTATTCGAAAAGCAAAAAGTAGAAACATTAAGAGCATTTTTCGACACTTAAACAAAATATTGTTTTTTTTCATTTCAAAGTGGAGTTTTGTTTTCAACTTCACCTAAACGTAATTTTAAAATGGCTAAAGCACCTTGGCAGCTAAAATGGTACTTTTTTTCTTTCTTCTTGGACCTGCGGATCAGAAGTCCTTTGACTATAAGCAGGGCAATGCATATTTTGGCAGCTTCTTTGTTCTTACAGTCCAAAGACTTCTTATGTTTTGGCATTTGACAGCTCTCTTCATGCTTTGTCCCAGAGAGGAACACAGATTTGTTTTACTGAACAGGTGATGGGAGAAGTAGAAAAGCAAGAGAGTCTGGGAAGCAACTCCAGGTCTCTCTTTGAATTCAGAGTTCAGGACTTTAAAAGTTCGGGAAGTGTAGGAATTGCCTTTTCCTCCAGCAGCAAAAGTCTACAGAAGTCAACAGTCAGATAGCTCTGCTTGTGTGAGACAGATTCAGTCTGGAGCAAGCCAACACATAAGGAACTCAAGGCAATATTTACAAAGGACTCATCATCTCAGAGGTTACGTGACCCTCTCCTGCCTTCACAGGTAAATATGAAGTAGTGTAAAGCAGACTGTAATAACAGTACTAATCTCAGAAGAATGCTACAGATGATAACAAATCTTTCCAGAAAAGCATTGTCATAAACGTTCAAGTTTTATAATGTGTTGCTCATTGTAACAGTGGCTGTTAGGATTTAGCACTACTAAACGTTTACAGCAGAATATTGTTCTAAACTGGAAACGTAAGCACCTTCCTATACCAGGCTCTAGCCATCATCAGCCAACCTAACGCTGTTTTTCCAAGGCTGCAGAGTGCTGCAGAGTCATTTTAGCATGCTGTCAGCTGATGTGGCTCTTCGCAGTGGTCCCCTGTTACAGTCAAGAGCTGTAGTGGGGATGAAGCCAAGGAGATGTGGTGGCACGGCCCAGGGCAGCCCTGCAGCCCAGTAGTGCTGCCTGCTACCAAGGCAGTCCTGAATTGCCTTTCATGGGGAGCACATACATCTTTTTTTTTAAACCAGGATTAGGGGCTTGGCTCTAGATCAGGGACAAGTCTGGTCTGTTTATACTGTCAGTCTTTTCGTACTGTGAGCCTACCCTTTAGGAAGTAATCACCTTGCTGCGAATAAGAGTGATACATTCAGCTTATTAATGGTCACAAAGCTCTTTCTGTGCTAGGCTTGCCCAGTGATTGCTATGCTGACAAAGGTTTAGATCAGTTATCAATTTATATTATGTATTCATAGTTAACTTCAAGTGTAAGATTTTCAGAGACAAATTAATGAGATCTTGGCATCACACACACTTCTGAAATGCTCAAGAAAGGCTGCTTCTCGCTCTTAGGTATCGACAAGCCTTTAACGGTCTCATTGTAGGATGTTACTGTGTGCCTTTATATCTCCTTCTCTTTTTTCCAGGCATGTCATTTATCTTTTCGTTTCAGTAAGAATATTTTTAACTTATGCTTCCAGTCCTGGTAGCTCGTTATATCCTACAGGTCTGAGAGCTCTTTAACTAAGTTTTGTTCTCGTGTGGGTTCTTAGAAATTTTGTTCAAACCCTTCAAACCCTCTGTTGTATAAGTGATATGAACTGATACCTCCATTTTGCATGAGGAAAGCACATTTTCCACTTCTCTGATTTTCTTTTTTGTTCCTCTTTGACACCTGCTTTGTTTTTCCAGCACCCTATGGAGCCAGGAGCAGTAGGACTGAGTGTGTAGTTGTACACATGTCCCTACTCAGGCCAACGAGGGGGCAGTGGTCTCTTCTCGTAGCTGGCAGTTTGTCTCTCCTGGGGCCATGTTGATGCTTTTGACTCTATGGTTCCACTGGGTACTCAAACTCAGCTGGTTAAAAAAGATATGCAAGAAACAGTCACAGCTTCTCAGAACAGAATCCCTGATGCTATGGGAATTCCTATGTTCCTACATACATATAACATATGGTGCTGTAAAAACATAAGCCTTTAAATTTCTCCACTTTAACAAACAATTCAGATTATACTGTAACAGTGACCTAACACTTTATATTATTTAGCACTGCCCAGTCTTTTCCGTCACCTGCAAACTCCATCAGCAATGTATCATGAATGGGTATTTTGATTTCTTTTTCCTGCTAAGTGACTTATCAGTCTTTATGAAAGACATGCTGTCAGTGTACTGTATTTCAAATATTTTAGTCTTAAATATTTAAAATCAAGACAGGAAGAATTTGCCATGTTGCCAGACAAAAGAGGAGGCTCACAAGCCCTGAGTGGTTTCCCACATACAGAGATGGGGGAAGGAAGGGAGGAGGAGAAAGGGGAGAGAGGGAGGAAAGGGAAGGATTCCAGTAGTGGCAAAAATCCCCTTTATCCTTAAAGTGATTTGGGACCCAGTTCTGCTTTTATCTACACCATTTTCCACGCCAAGGCAATGTGATGGACATCACTGGAATAGCTGTTTTCCACCCTGATGAAAATAAGAGGACAGCCAGGCTCTCACAAGGAAAGAGGAAAGCTAACCGACTATATTCTGGTGGATGGCACTGATCATGTGCCTCTGAGGTGGAGAGAAATAGGCACCCTTAGAAAACATCTCATCTCGACCTGAAAGAGGCCAAGTGAATGACTATAAAGGATGCTAACATAGAATAGGTGTCAAAAGACCTGAGGGACCGAATTTAGGTGAGATGGATCCTACCTGTAATGAAAAACATACTTCTATACATTTATTTGTGATGAACAGTGCCTCATGTTGCAGGTGATATCAAGGAGCTTTGGTTATATTGAGCGTGCCACTTGGCAAAATGCCAGTATGTAAACCATGAAGGCATCCCGTTTAATCCAAAGTAAATATATTCAACTTCTTGCTTTATTTTGCATATGTGTTCTTAGCTGCTGCCTGCTGCCAGCAAGCTGCCATGCAAGGTAGAGCGCACAGTGCACAGTCTGGGACTGCACTGCAGCAGCGTTTGTGTCTGAGGACAAGTGCACGGCACAAGTGTGGCCAGGAGAGGGCCACCAAGCCCTGGCAGTTTCACGGTAGTTTGCTCTTTTACCAAACAAACAAGCTTTGTGAAAGCTTAATTGCAAAGTCATTGAAGTTTGTAGATGTCTAACCCCAGGGAAACAATTGCACGCTTTCTTGTACGACAGGAATGGAAGAGAGACGTTCCTTCAGATCTGCTGCAAACAATTTTAGGAGATGGAATAAAAAAAAAGAGAGATGAAAAGTGCTATTAAAAGTGCAGGAAGTCCTTCGTTTTCATCCTGGCAGCCTCTGTGTGATAAATGTACCACAAGCCACAAGTTTACTAATCTATGCACAACTCCAGATGTCCCACAGATCAAGTAGAATCACTTGATCACCTCTTGCTCCATTAGGAGCAGGTAGCCCTGCCATAGGTAGTCCTCTTGCTAACTAACCTGTCTTGCTCTGTTAGGACTAAGACAGGTTAGTAAAGGGGCTACCTATTCCAGCCTACCCCAGACTCTCTGAACATGCCTTAACTGAGAGAAAAATCACTTAGAATGACTGAGTAGGAGCTAAATCACTACCTGTTTTGAGGCTGACTACATGGGGCACTTAGGGGAGTTGCATGCCTCGCACAAGTGCTGCCAAGAGGTTTCCGCACATGGTGGAAGGCCAATGTGCCCGGCCCCATCCCTACCCGTGCCTGGGGCAAGCACAGGCAGCTGCAGCGCTGCAGCCCCTCAGCACGGAGCATGGGCAGCCCGCATGCACACACGTTCCTCAAACCTAATTTTAAGCACCTGCAGGATGAGTATGGATCTAGTCATTCCTTCTGAGCTGGCTGGAGTTGATAGGGTATGTGAAGAAAGGCAGCATGTTTTCAGTGCTCTAATGAGTGGAGTTTCTTGGGCTTTCTTGCTTCTCTTTATGCTCACAGATACATGTAGTCCTCTCCCAACCCCTTCTCACACTACTGAGTTTGGGAGTTGCTGCTATTTTTATCCAACAATCACATTAATAAACATATTTGGCCTCTGCGGAAGTAGGTGGGCCCAGAACCAGGAACCATCAGGTCATAGGAAGCAAGGTGAAAAGGGAAGTCCAGTGGGCACAGACTCCAGCTTTAGGAATCTCCTCTGTGCAGTGTAATTAAACAGGGGGTCGGGCAGGTGGAATCCAGAGCCAGGAGAGCCAGTGAAATGTGTGCCTTGCTCTGTTGTCTCATGCGTCGAGCTTCCCCACTGCTGTGCTACTGCTTCAGCTATGGAGCAGGGGTTGATCGGAGGCAAGGGCAGCCAGGTCTGGAGCTCCCTGCAACCCAAGTGAAACATCCCTGCTATCGTGTTTCCATGCACAGACCACTTCCCACACCAGCGATGGGAGGTCAGTGCTGAGGCAGGGCAAGATGCAGACCAGAACGGAACTACTGGGAGGCCATAAACATATGGCTCAACCAGGATTTTCCTTGGGCAAGCCCATCAGGAAGAGGCCCCTCCTAAAAAAAACCACTGCTGAGCCCTTGCATATGGCTCTTAGTATCTAGTTAGTTGTGATGGGCTCATGCATGTCAGGTTGGGGTCTCATGTGCAGGAGAAGCTGCTCAGGGAGTCTACCCATCCAGAGCCCAAAATCTACACTTTGAACCCTTGCACCTTAGTGTCCATATAAGACTACTCAGATAGTGGAGGAGACACTGTTAGTTCTACTGCTGGTGATGGCTTGCTGGTACTGTTGGGTACCACTGTGTCCTTTTTAGTATGTTACTATACAAAGTTGTTCTCATTCTGAGGAGAGACTGGCACTGAGAAGTAGACGTCTCCCTCAGTCCAAGCAGGACTGAGATAAATCTGGTAAGAAGGGAGCAATACTTTGAGGGACTGCCTTTTTCTTGCACAGGAAGAAAGCTTCACTTGCTGCTTCGTTCTCAAGATGACGAACTCTGCATTTAACTTATGAGTCAGATATAAACAATACTTCCTTCCAACATTTTTTCCTCATATTTGCTTTATCTTCTTCAAGGTTCTCATGTATTAATCCTGTTGTTTAGTCAAGTTTCTAATTTATGAAGTTTGTAGTTTGTGTGAGATTTGCTTCTTTAAACAGTCAAACAAAATCTGGAATAACCATCTTTACTGCTAAAATCCAAGATAGCATTACCAAACCAGACAAGCTTCTCCATACTTAGACCCTCAGTGTGGTAGAAGCAAGATAAATGGTAGCCATGATGATATCATCTTGAGGAAACATTCCAGAAAGTCATTCTTTGACACATTCTTTATCCTCAGCCTGCCTAATTTACATGTTTATTAATTAGATAGAGATGATATATATCACCCAGCAATAAACTTAGTGTCCTGTGTTGTTTTGGTTTAATTTCATTTGCATTTACCTCCTGATAGCATACCTTACACATATATCAAATATTTTCAAATGAAAACAACTTGTCTCATTAAATGTCTTACCCATTTTAAGAATTAAAGCAACTTTTCTTTCCACTTAGTCAAAACACATTCCAACTCTAACAAATTAACATGTTACAAAGCTTACTGCCCTATCCCTAATTAGAACAAAACCAAGCGCTGTCCACATCAAGTGTAAATCTCTCTTTCCACTGTGTACCCCAACAAGGCTTTAATTCATTAGACCTTTCAATGCCAGAATTCCTTTCATACTAATAAGATAAGATGGTACATAGTAAGATTACTACATACACAGGCAAAAACTTCAGCTGCAGGTGACTATCGCACTATATGCAGAATGCAGCTCTTTACCTTCTCTGGGGCATGGTCCACTATTAACTACATTATTCTCGGGCTCAAATTTTTCCATCCATTTTCTCAGCCATTTCAAAATCTTAGTTCCAGTTTCCAAGACTGTTGGTCACTGCTCTGGGTAAAGTTATGTTACTGGCCTCATCATCATTCATGAGTCATTCATGACTTTACCAGGGCAGTTCCTGGAGCCCAGCACAAGGAGTGTGAATTATAGACACTGTTCTTGAGCTACAAACTAAACTTTCAGAGGATATTACCAGGCTCTGGATTAGACTTCTTTTCAAAGCATCTTGCAAAACCATTCTCTTTACTAAGAGATGTGGATTGCTGTAGGTTAATACAGCAGAAAGGAGAAGAGAGAACGATTGTGCCAAGTAATGCCTGCTTCTCTGGCAAAGCATCAGAAGATCCTGATGTCCACCAGGAAACATTATAGACCTAAGTTACCCATGAAATATTTTGATACTATTCTGGCAAGTGCTGTAAAAGCATATAGACACAATCTACCACACTAATTAGACTGGAATTGTGGTCAGCGCTTATATCAAAAGTGGACTGCATCAGCTCCAACAAGAACACAGGCAGTTCACAAAAGATGAAGAAGAAGATGTTAAAATGCTCCCTTCCACTCCTGTCAGAGTCTTCTCCATCTCAATAGCCTCAGCTTTCACCAGACCTGGGATCCAGGGATTTGGATGTATTGTACATGGCAGTACCTTGTCACTCTGATACCATTAAGAATTTCCAGAAAGGAGCTAAGAAGTCTCAAAGATGCCTCTTTCAGCTAAATCAAAAGAAAGTAGGGATCTAAAGGTGCTACTTTACTGTAAAATTACATATCATACTTCTGCACATCCAATAAGCACCATCTGCAGTCAGGAAAGCCACTGGAATGAGAATGTCATAACTGAAACCAGAAAAAAACCCGATGGAAGGTATTTTCAGAGCTCTTCAATCTTTTCTTTTATGTGTTAAGAAACAAAGTTTTCTGAGACTGAAGAAAATATACAGACAGATGAATCTAGTCTACCAATATGATTTTAGGAGATTGGAATATAATAACAGTGAATCAGAAAGTTATTATTTTGAGTATGAAGAAGTGGAGGTGGGAGATGTGAAGGGCAGATGCTCAGGAATTACACGCATTGCCACAAGCATATCCTGCATGCCATTTGGTAACACCAAGTTAAATATCATGCAAGGCAGACTGATCCTGGTATGCCTCTGTCCTACTAGCTCCACAACAGGACTTTTTTCTAATTTTGAAAAAGTGGAGAGAGAGAGAAACCTACCTCTTTCCAGTCACAATCAACTATGTGTTAAAGTCAGGTTTTGTCCTGAGTGCCACAAAGGCTGAAGTTGTCATTTAAATTCATGCTTGCCACTGTCTTAGCTCATACCTGCACAGACAAGTGCCCTGGCTCACAGAGCTCCTGAGTACTTGGCCCACATGCCTTTAACTTCAGGACTATGAACATAGTTTGCCGAGTCCTACTGTATTTTTTTTAAGACTCAGCTAATGCTTTCATATGTTTTGATTTCTTTTTGGTTTAAATCTCTGTTTACACCTTTGGGGCTAACTACCCCCCAGGACAAAAGGTACCTTGCCAGGGACATGGCGTGTGCTGCCTCCATGGGTGTTGAGTCACATGCAGCACATATCAAAAGTTTTTGGCACTATCAGACCATGCTGCCAAAACTGCCAGATTAAAGATTCCCCATCTGCAGTCCACATGTAAATGGAGGGAAAATGCATACTTTCCTTAGCTGTTGTGAAATAATTATTTGTGATACAGAAACACCTGAAGTCCCCTATGGAGATTGGACTTGGCTGCATTTGCTAGGTCCTGTAAGCACAGCATGTACCAATGTCCTCTGAAGTGACAGCAGACAAAAGCACCAGCAAAAGGGTTGGTGAAGTTTTCATTCCCTTCAGTGAGTGGGCAGGCAGAGGACAGCCTGGGATGCCTTCACAGAAGCTATCTTAAGATTATCACAGTATCGTCCTGAGACCCTGGGACAGAGCTGCGGATTGAATTCAGATGTCTCAAGACACAGTCAATAACTTTCATCCAAAGCAATTTCCTTCTGTCTTGCTGACAGGCAAATTGGAAATGTGACAGATGACAGACAAGCTGGCAGGGTGACAGTAGGCTTTCAGATGAAGTCTGCAAAGAGGGCAAGAACATCCATTTTTCTCCCACACCAGATACTCACTCCTACCTTTCCTTCACCTCCTGTTTATATCCTGCTTTGCCAGAAAAGGCAGTTTCATTTCTTTCATGGAAGCCCTTTCAGAGCCAGTCATCTAGGACAATTGAGCATAGGCATTAAGATAATTACAGTGAAAAGTTATTATATCCTGGCCAAGTCTTGTGCTGTGCCTGCTCAATTTTTCTGAATACAAATTTCTTACAAAATTCATCCCCAGACCACACTATAAATACTGACCTGTGGTGAGGCTTCCCAGAGCTTTGAGGTGGATCTGCATGAGTCTTTTCGCTAAAGTAAGAAATTCCAGGGAAAAAAATCAAATCTGAAAGCTAGATTTATGAAAAAAAAACCCAATCCTTTAAACCAACAAAAATGCAGAACTCGGAAAAACAGAAATTAAAAGGGCTTATAAAGAAATCTTTGCCTTCCTGCTCCATTCTTGAAGAGAGGGACCAGTCCCACATTCTTGTTGTTAGTCATAGAATCATAGATTCATTTGGTTGGAAAAGACCTTTAAGATCATCGAGTCCAACCGTACCTGTCCACTACTAAACCATGTCCCTCAGCACCTCGTCTACCCGTCTTTTAAATACCTCCAGGGATGGGGACTCCACCACTTCCCTGGGCAGCCTGTTCCAATACTTCACAACCCTTTCCGTGAAGAAGTTTTTCCTAATATCTAATCTAAACCTCCCCTGGTGCAATTTGATGCCATTTCCTCTCGTCCTATCGCTTGCTACTTGGGAGAAGAGACCAACACCCACCTGGCTACAACCTCCTTTCAGGTAGTTGTAGAGGGCGATAAGGTCTCCCCTCAGCCTCCTTTTCTCCAGGCTAAACAACCCCAGGTCCCTCAGCCGCTCCTCATAAGACTTGTTCTCCAGACCCTTCACCAGCTTCGTTTCCCTTCTCTGGACACACTCCAGCACCTCAATGTCCTTCTTGTAGTGAGGGGCCCAAAACTGAACACAGTACTCGAGGTGCGGCCTCACCAGTGCTGAGTACAGGGGAAGGATGACTTCCCTGGTCCTGCTGGCCACACTCTTTCTGATACAAGCCAGGATGCTGTTGGCCTTCTTGGCCTCCTGGGCGCACTGCTAGCTCATATTGAGTTGGCTGTCCACCAACACCCCCAGATTCCTCTCTGCCAAGCAGCTTTCCAGCCACTTTTTAGTCCAGCATCTTCAAGTAAGAAAAGTCACACAGTCCCATCTGAGTCCTTAAGAAAAGTCTTTCTTACTGTCCCATCCAAGACCTGACTATCTGCTTTCTGTTTGTCTCAGCAGTTGGTCTCTGCTCTTGTCCTACATATGTTAGATGTAATATAACCCGAGTATGGACAACAGGTGAAAACCAGGCATGGGCCTGAACAAAAACACACACCTGAACAGTGTGGAGTAGGAAATAATATGATAGAGGATAGTGGCTGGTAATAGCCTGGCATCTTGATAAGGAGGAGGAAAAGAGGAACACCAGAAAAGTGGACAAATAGATCAAGAAAAGACTGGGCCCACCGTGAAACAGCGTGGGCAGCACTGTACAGACAAAGTGCACCAAGAATTTTCTGTGCTGAACCTTGGCTGAAAGCAGTTTGTAGCTGTGAGCAAAGAAATAGCCACCTCCTGTTGGATTGCCCTAGTGCAGGAAAATCATGGGTTGCACACACTGCTTGTAGGGCACTTGACTCTACCATCCATGTCTGCCCAAGAAATAACCTAGAAGGCCCCATTGCTTGGTTAACCAACTGGGTCAAAAGGAGTAATAATATGCATAATGTAACAATTAGGTTTTGGCAGCATTTAATGTATTCACTCCAGGAAAGGTTTGGATAATAGTTCTGATTAATACAAATTAATCAAATTTTAAGGAGGTTGTCAGCTGTCCTCCCCCTAAAAACAAGAATGATTAATGATAGCAAAATTATAACAAGACGGTAATAACAGCTTGCACTTAGCTTTTTAAATTGTAAGGAACTTTACAAACATTCACTAATTGATTTAAAGCCTCTGTTTATCCTGTGGTGTGAACACTGGAAGTGTAAGACAAATATATTAACCAGAGAGAGAGTGAAATCCGTCATGCTCCCCACTGAAATCAGTGTCCACTTCTGTGTTAGAAAGGAGAAATATTAGACTCTTAAGGAGCTGGTATTAGAGAGCAGATCTTTTAGCTGCCACAGCCTCAGAGGAAACCACACCGTTTACACCAAAGCTGATACACTCCTAGTGATGTTTCCTACCGTTTGCAGAAAGACGGCTTCCATTGACTTGTGTACCTTTAAAGCATACTCAGGTGTGGAGGAACGTGACTCATAAAATACAATAACGCTGTTAACACCGATGGCTAGTACACTTCTAGTGCCCTCACTCAGTTGTGAGGCCACCTCTGAAGTGACATATTAGTCCCTGTGTGCAGGGGTGTGAGATTTAAACTCAGCCTTCGTTTGCTGAAAGCTCTCGTTTTCTGCAAGACAAGCCTAGCTGTCCTCAACAAAGCTTCCTCACAGCGAGGGAAAGGAGGTAGCGGCTTGGCTTAAGGGAAAGCTCCAGTTTAAGATCTGAAAGTAATTGCCACGCTTGAATAGTCTAAGCGTGGATACATCTCCTTTTGATCTTCAACTCCGTAAATTATCATTACAGTTTGTTTTTCATAGAGAGGTATTAGCACTGTTGGACTGCTTGGCAGTTCTTGCTCCACTTGTGTTTATCTTTTGTAAAGGTCGTGTTCCTGCTGGCAGGAATTGGCAACAGAGGTTGCTAGCAAAAAGGCTTTTTTGTACAGAAGTGTAAAGGACTTTAGAAAGGAACATAACCCTAAAATAACCACTGCAGACATTTCATGGGGATTGCATGCTTAAAATTGTTCTTGACCAAAAAGTAATGTTTGGGGATTCTCTTTTGAATGGTTTTTCATACTACACTTAACATCACAGTAACAGAAGACAAAGTAACTGCAAATACTTCTTCAAATACCAAACAAAGTAACCTTGGAAAGTGGAGCAGTGGCAAACATGGTGCAGAGGCACTTGAACTGCTTCTGCACGGAGCTGGCTGGTATCAGAAGCGGTACAGCTGTGTTGCACTTCTGGGCTGAGCTACAGGAACCTGCCTAGCAATTTCACAGAATCAGAGAATCATTTGATTGGAAAAGACCTTTAAGATCATTGAGTCCATTTCCAGCTGTGTTGCTTCAATGTCCAAGCTGATATTCCTGCACAGAGCGATGCAACACTGTGGGAACTGCCTGGCTGCGGTGAGGTTGGAGATGTCTGCACAGCACTTGTTACGTGGTGTGAGCATCAGGTGGGATGAGCTTTTATGGTACAGGAAGCCAGTGTAGGTAGAAAAATACACACTGTATTTGGGCACATACCCTCAAAGACATGTTGTCGCATAGGTTACTAATTGGCATTTATTAAACTAGGCAAGCTTCATGCCCAGATGACTACAAGCCCTTGAGTGAGCAGCATCACTTCAGTTTTGCCCATTTGTGTAGTCCATGTGATTATCTTCTGTGAACTCAATCCCTCCAGTGCTGCTGTAGGGAAGGAAGAGGAAAGCCATATGTTGTTTGTATAACAGTGCTGATATGAAATCTGTACTGCACGCTTAGACTGGTACTTGAGTCAATGTCTTCTGACCATTTCAACTTGCAGTTCAGATGCAGATACTGACAAAACAGTAGAAAGCCGATATGCCCATGTGATGCTCCAAGAGAGCAAGCAGACCAGGGGTGGTGGTGCAGTTTTCCTTTGTAACTTTTTTGGGTACTTTGTCCCGGAAAAACTCAGACTGTAGGGAATACCTTTAGTATGAAGTGCTGAATGCTGCAAAAAAAGTCCAGAAGAGCATGGATAGGCAGATGCCAGCTTTCTGAAAGGCAGGTTTAACTGGCTGGGCACAGCCTTGCACCAGTGCAGGCATGCTTCCTCTGGGACCCCAGCTTAGCGACCATCATCCCCACATGGGATAAGCTTAGCGACCATCGTCCCCAGATCTGCCCTGGGATCACACATACTTCTGAGTGGTGTAAACGTGCCATTACTTGGTTTTAGGTGGGCATTGCCTGCAACAGAAATGAACGCAAGCTACAAATACCTGACATTATTCTTTGGCACACAGGAGGCCTTTTCAGCATCGCAGATTAGATCTGCTCTGCTGGTACACAATAACTCATAAAACTGCCTGGGCTCTGAGGAATCTGTGAATCCACCTCTCCACGAAGTATCCTTGGCAGCTCCGTGGTAGTGTCACGGGCAAATTCCTGCCTCTCAGGAGCACCTTAGGGCTAGTTTGTGGAGTGGTAAGTCATTCCCACACTGGGTGGTCCTTCAGAATGTCACGAGCATCCTGCCTTTTCCAGCCCTAATCCTAACAACGTTCTGCAGCAGATCAAAGCATTTTCTATTGCTGTACTTCATCTTACCCATCTGTCTTTAGCCTGCTGCCAAAATCTACTACTTCTCCTGAACCTGAGTAAATCCAGTGAGGCATTTTTCAAGTGTTTTCTCCCCTGGCCTTGTGCAACAAATACAGAGCATGACACTTAAACATAAAGCTCATATTTAGTTTACTTCAGCTCCTTGAATAACAAAATTTAAAAATGTGATTAACAAAAGAAACAAGAATTAGCCCTAAAAGCTGTGGAGCTAGGGATGGGTGAACAGGAAAAATTCACTTTTCAGCGGTTGAGATTCTGTAGCGTTTTTCAGAAGAAAAGGTCCCTATCAGCCTCCAGTTCATACTTCTGCTTTGGAAACACCCAGTCCAAATAGGCAAAACCAAGGTTTGACTCTCTCCACTTTAGAGAAGAGAAAAATGAGGAACAGGCAAATTAAGTGGGGCAGTAGGATGCAAGAAAAAGACAGGAACAGGACTCAAATTGAAATGCAAATCAAATGTCTTAATCACAAGGCTGTCCTTTCTTTTCATACTGAGGACTTACTTATTTAAATGCTTTCTTGAAAAAACAAGCTGAGTGTAGAGAAAAACTGGTGGATTATGTGGGACTGTCATCACTAGCCTTTTTGCATACTAACCATTTTGCTTAACATTGTTCTTTCAGATGTCACAATTATGTCATACAGCATTGGGACAAATGTGCCCACTAAATCTGCCACTGGCTCATAAGGTACTTAATGGGGTTTTTTTAGCTGAAGAAATTTTAATCACTCTAATCTCAGGAAAATAGTCCTGCAGGAAAATAATTTCTCATTTATCTAAGTATTCATTTCAACTGATGAGAGTCAGAGGACCATAAAATGAAACTTTTAGTCCTGAGTAAACTGAATTTGAAATCCAGGTTTAAAAAAATGGTTTAAAGAAATGCTTAGCATGTGGAGGAAGCAAGGAGAAGCAGAAGCAAAGCTTATACCAGTTTTCAGCCAGGTCTACCAACCAGACTTCCCTTTCAGAAGGCCTCAAGACCAAGCTGCTTGAGGCACCACGCTGGATACACGGCTTCCTTATGCATGGTTCTAGGTTAAACACAACACAGAGAGCTTGACAGAAGTGGTTTGTACAAAAAACACATTACTGAAAACTAACCCCAAAACACTGGTGATGTGTCAGGAAGCTTATGTACAAAGCACTCAGATAAAAAACACCTTATAAAAATGTGTGGATACCTTATGCCTCCTTAATCAAGGCTCTTTGAGGGTATTTTTGGACCTCTGAGTCAACAAGCATTTGTCTTCCTTCTTAAAATATCTTGCTTCTCTCTTCCAGCCAGCCTCCTTCTTCATGCCCCTGTATCGGTGGTTTTTTAAATGACCTCTACCCTAAGTCTTCCTGAGTTCTAATTACTTGAAGATGGAGTCCTGAATGTTAATGATACTTCAATATATTAAATCTGTGAATAATTAAGGTGGGTTTTTTGCCTCACTCCTTTAGTGAGAATGATTTGTATGCAGTGCACTGTTTTAATGCTTGACAGGTGAAGCTTAATTTTTTTGTAGTTTCAGAGACTGAAAGCTTCTATTACTTAGACACTTATTGAAAAAAAATCTCAAAATGATAATATAAAGAACTGGAGATCA